>JAOWBL010000011.1:10331057-10346314 GCA_028564865.1 Zenarchopterus dispar | reverse complement strand
TTTTCGCTCATCTGCAACATACTTTGATCGTTTTTTGTTTCTTACAGTTTGATATGCAGTTCAGGTTGTTTTGCTCTTTTGGCTTTATCTGTAATGAAATCTAAAAACACATTGTGAATCATAAATAATATAACACACATAACAAAAACTAAAAGACCCACTTCTTATTTTTGGTCTTAAGGGTTAAAATGTTGACTTTTGACAAAATAAGATTTGCCACAGCATTTCACATGTCTTGCACCTGCTACGGTAAAGCAAAGTCTTAGATTTGACCTGGTTAAAGTGGTTTTCTTGCATGCAGAGGAATAACAACGGAGAGAAAGCTGAGCGGGAATCACCGGATAATCACTGAAGGAAACTGCACGTTTATGGGGTCGTCGAAGGAAATCTTCTTCTGCAGATCCTGCAGCTGCTGCATGTGCTGGCATCACGTCCTCAGACTGAAACATTGCTGGTTGTCGGCTGTCCAGAACCTCAAGAGCACATTCTGGGTCTCTCCATCAATCAGTGCAAAGGTGAAAACACGGACAACAACCCACTTCACTGCTGAAGAAGCCCACACTCCTGTCAGTCCGACACAGCTGGAGCACTGCAGCAGCAACAGTCCAGCCCAGGGCGCTGAGCACAGAACTGCATCCACAAGGATGACCAATAATCCACATGATAACACTCTCCTCTTTGTCTTTGGTGGATGTCAGACTGCAAGAGAACAAATCTGAATTCAGAGCAAATGTTATGGTTTCTATTGTTTAATGAATCAAAAATAAGTTGGATATTTGATCTACTGAAGTATAAAACTGTCACTGAGCCTCTGTCCACTCTTCTTGTTCTACAGGAATGACTGCCTCTCTTTAAAGACTTGTTCTTCATGTGTTGTTTTTTTTTTGCCATAAAAATAAGTTCAACAAAAATGGTACCATGATATTGTGGCTTCATGAAATTACACTTTAGAAAGTGCTAAAATTTTATCAGGGAAGAATTGTAAGGCTACAAATCTGAAGGTTGCTGGTTCATTCACTGACTTCCTCAGTCTCAACATCGGTGTCTCAACTCCACATTGCTACTGAGGGATCCACCAGTCTGTGAATCAATCTGTGACAGTAAAAAAGACTAAAACATGTATATAATAATAGGTAGTGTAAGTTCTTGAGATGGGTTAGTGTGGCTGTTGGTGCAGCCCTCTCTGAGCGGTCAAGAAGACTAGAAATATCCAGTATTACTCCATTCATCATTTCATAAACAAGCTAGTAGTGAATTAAATGTCATGAGACATGTACAGCCTGATATATGCTATTAAACAAATATAAATGATATCCTCTGACAGGCTTTGCTGGTGGTTATGAAAGTGCAAGAGCACCATCAGTTTCCAGTTATGGAGCCTCAGGATCAATGGTGAAGTTGGGAAAGCAGATAAGTGAAATGATTATGTCTGCTTTTTTAAAAAATACATATACTTATACAGAGCAGTACTTCCCAGTACCCAGTATATTCTACAATATGACAGATTTATATTAATTTTAATCGTAGGATATAGAGAATGTGTGATTTCAGAGCTAAAATGCTGAATTCAACATATTAGTTCCCACAGTCATTCTGTCAAACAAAAACGAGTATGTTATGTCAGCCTTTAAAAGCATCACACGTGTAATCAAGCACACTTTTGCTGACTTTGATACTGAATTTTGACGACTCTAACAAGCAGAAATTTAGAGTTATAAAGAGTTTGTTAATTGTTGGAGACCACTTTATTGATGACTGTTAACTCGTAATTGCAGCCTGTGAAACATCTGCTTGTTAGCAGTTGTTTCACGTTTATTCGGACAAACAGTTAAATTTTTATGAGCAGAAATGAAACTATCAAACAAGTTTAAATGTCTTACCATGTTCTCTGTCACAGCTGCAGATAAGTGACACTAGTTTCACCTTCGCTTGCAGGCGCCTGACAGGTCCGGACATTTGAACAAATACACAAAACACAATTAATTTCTGTCCTCACTTCATTTTTCCGTCTTTATTTAATGCAACATAATCCTATTCTGTTCAATTACGATTATATTTATTTTAAAACGTAGACTATTTTAAAACATTAGTAAAGAACAACTTAAGCCACTAGATGGCGGCAGTTACACTAGTTTATGACAGATTTTTCTTCATCACAGTGAGGAAATAAAATAGGCAAAAATGGAGTCTGGAAATAACTTTCAAACCATATGGACAACAGATTCAGCCTCAACCTACAATCCTTTAGCCTTGATAAATGGTTGTGGTAGTAAAACAACCGTGACTGGCGACTTAAATGTACAGAGATACGGATCATTTTTGTACTGCTTTTTTAAAACTCCAAGAATTAAAATGAGGAAATTTGATGCATCAACAGATACATAAAGATCTTGAAAATAGTTTCAACAGTGTATTATATGTCTGTATTTATTCTATAAATACAGACATAGTTGATACTGTTCTTCAGTGTCCTTTTGACCCAATTTAATATCTTTTGTTTTGGCTTTGTTCAAAATTTTCATGAAATGGTCTGAAGACTAAAATGCCTTTATTTGTATATGCTGATTTGGGGGGAAAAGTTAAAGAAAAAAAAGTGTTTTCAGACTTGAAAACACATTCAACGGCATTAAATAAAAGAAAAGAACTTACGTCATTCTGCAACTGAAGGAATTCTGGGAGACTGATCAAGAACTTCAATGAGGTCGGTTTAAAAAAAAACTGCTATTTCAGCTAAAAGCGGCACCACAGTTTCTGAACCCAATGTAACGGTACCGGGTAGTGGCGCCCGTGGACAGTTGTAGAAATAGCATTTACCTGAAATACATAAAAACAAGGATGACACCGGAGACGTGGTCTGCCTTCGCTGAATCCTCATTAGTTATTTAGTTATATTTCTTAACGCATCATTCAATTCACTATTAACATTGTCCGTTCTAATATTTCCCCAAGAGAAGATGTACATACGTCTTGTCTTCAGACATATTTCTGTATTGACAAAATGCATGGCATTTTAACACAACAGATTAAAACGAAATCAACACTTCACCATAAAATCTTTCACACTCGTCCTCATATCCTAGACTGACTGGCCATTATTGCATCCTCAATGCACCTTTTAACCATATAGTACACAGTATTTCCAGGACGTTTCCCAGCTGAATTCAACTAAACTTGAACTTTTAACGTATAAATCCTTACATATATTATCTGTTGAGCCAAAACACAATGACACAAATAAGGAGTTTGCTTAATGTTATTAAACTAAAAGTATAGCTTTCAACCGTTAAGCGTACTAACCGCCACAAATCACGTGACCGCGATGCTCCGCCCTCAACAGTTAGCGTCGCAAAAGTAGAAAAATAAGTCACTTGACAGTTCACTAATACACCGGTTTCATAACTTAGTACTTTCAAATAACAATTAGAAAAGAGTTTTAAAAGTTCACGCATAGTACGTACCAGAAATACATAAAAACAAGGTTGACACGGGAGACATGGAATGCCTTCGCTGAATCCTCGTCAGTTATGAGAAAAACCCACAGGCTTCAAGCTAACCACAGTCCCACAGCGCCTCCTACTGTACAAACGTGGTAGCGGCAAATACTACAAACACTAGCTTTCAAAACAGATCTACTATCAAAAACAAATGTGTTCCAAGTAAAACACAATATTTTTATACTGTAAAAATTGTGAAACGTATTTACAAAAATATTTTAAAAAATATACAAATGTGGACACACATTAATGGGCTTCACAACAAGGCTTTTACTTTTTTCTTTCATATAGGTAATTTGACATATATTGATATGTTAAATAAATATCTGAATAGAAACAGATACTTTTTGTTGTGGCGTTGCTTCTGTGTACCACCCTCATCTTTACATGCTCTTCGAAAGATGTCAAGAAAGCCAACGTTTTTCCGTTAGGATGCACATATTTTAAAACCACATAAGGTCTGCAAACCCAATAAAACAGTATTCCAGCAAACATCTGCAAATGATAAGGAGACATTTGTTTTTCAAACATCCTGACCTGATTGACTGAGATACTTTACCACATCTGTGACAGATTGTGTTCTCACAAACATAAGATCAGCAGCATTTTTACAGTTAACAGTACAACCACATTGTTGTAAGTACACATCTCGTTTTGGTATGTAACTGGGGTCAAACAGTGAAAACTATTTCCAGTCACTACCTGAAATATCACAAACAGTTTGCAGTAGAAATGAAAACTCTTAACGTGTCTATATTCAGATTGGCGCGCAAGTCTGAAGCATAACTTTGAATTGTTATTTCTCTGCTTCCCCTGTCTCCCAGTGACCGGCACCAAGGTCTTCGTCATGCCTGGTGGAATGATGAAGAGCAATGCAAACCTTGTTGATCTTATTGAAAAGGTCCAGCCAGAGATCAGGACACTCATCGAGAAATGTAACAGTATGTCAAACTGCTGTGCAAAACTAGTTCCTAAAATACCAAAATATCCACATGTGGTAAGTAAAAGCTATAAAGAGGAAAAAAATAAACATAGTAGAATGCACATCCAAGTGTACGTAGTATTAAAAAATATGTGATGAGATATAATGGGAGATGTTTATCTGTCTATGTAGAAAATGGAGAAACTAGACACAGTGATCGTTAGACATGTTATCTCTGCTATTGACGAATAACAGTTCTCAACTTCTATCCAAGTCTGAACTACTCTTATGCTCAAATCATCATTTTCCCAGTCAGCCTTTACTTATTTATATCTTTTTATACCACATTTCCATGTTTTTGTGTTTATTTAACAATAAATGTGTTTATATCAGTGTCATCAGATGGTCTCAGTACATTTGCATCATGCTAAGCTGAAGTCGGTCCCACAGAAAGTCCTGGTTCACATATCAGGAGGTTCCTTCATACATGAACTTGCACGCTGAGTAAAATTATTAGATGAAGAACGTCTCAACTTTGATATGAAAACTTCTGCAGATCCCCCCTCGTTGTACTGGGGGGATACATTTTCACTGCCAGCAGGAAAAGACCCAGTTATATTTCAGGATTCATTTCAGGAATCTTAAATGTTGGACTTGTTTCAAGTGCTGTCACTTTCCTGCAGTTTGGGTTTCAATCAGCAGGTGAAGCTGTTGTGCCACAAATTCACTCTTCTCTGCACTTGAAAACATGAAACTTTTTTTTTTTTTAGATATTTGTACAGCTAGTGTGTTTGTGTGTATGTCTCTCTGGTATGTCTTGTTTTTAAACCATTTTGTTGATGTGTTTACAGTCATTGTCCTGTTGCATGACCCAATTTCAGCCTAACTTTAGCCTCATGTTCAACTCTGAGTATTTTGATAAGTAAACAGGTTAATGGTCAACTCAATAACTGACAGGCGTCCAGGTCTCGCGACTACAAAAACAAGCCCCGGTCATCAGCCTTTCACCACCTTGTTTTCCAGGTGGTTTGAGGAGTGTATGATATCTTCTGTTTGTTTTTTCAAAAGTCATACTGTGCGTTATGACAACAACTTTGGTCTTTTCTATCCAAAGGATAGTGTTCTAGAAATCTCCTGATTTGTTTAGATGGATCCTTGCAAACCATAAAACCTGCGGAGATATTTTATTTATTTACTTTTGACTTTAAAATATGTCTGCTAGTTTATAAATCCCTGAATGGTTTAGGGCCAAAATACATCAGAGACTTGTTGTTGCCATGTCAACCATCCAGACATCTCAGCTCTTCTGGTTCAGGTCTGCTCTGTGTCCCCAGAATCAGAACCAAACATGGAGAAGCAGCATCCAGCTTTTATGCTCCACAGATCTGGAACAAACTTCCAAAAACTGCAGGAATGCTGCAACCCTCAGTTCCTTTAAATAAAAGGTTAAACACTTGTTTACAGCTGCCTTTGATTGAATTATTGACACCATCCAGATGTTAATTTCAGTACTATGCTGTAACTCCAGCTTAAGTAGCTGAAATCTACCTTTTCTTTATCACACATTTGCACTGTATCTCAAGCTTTCTTCCTCTTTTCATGTTTTCATTATGTAAAGCAGCTGGAATTGCCTTGTTGTTGAAATGTGCTGCACAAATAAACTTGCCTTACCTCGGTCTTTCACAAACTGGTCTACTCAGGTTCAAAACAAGTGTTGTTGTAAAGGATGCGATGCAGAATGGTATGAACCTCCTGTTCCAGCCTATTTGAATCAAGTTGTGTGTACCAATGTTAACATTTATATTTTACAGTGTAATTATGTGTTTTTGTAAACTGGGCTGTTGATTGAAATTAATTCGCACAAGTATTAATGGACTTGCTCACACTTTGGAAAAACAAGAATATACGGTGATGAATCCTTCAGTAGTGCATCCCCTCAACCACACACACACACACACACACACACACACACATGCACACACATACACATCCATACCAGACAGTACAGCTTCCATGAACTGAGTGTCTTCATATGGATTCATAGCTTCTTGAGATAAGCACAGGAAACGACTTTAAGAGATAAAAATGAGATAAGGTGTTTTGAAAGAAACACAGGATTTGTTTGTAGGAAATGTCAAAACCATGATGAAAGACTCTAAAGTCTGTTAGAGTTCCCTCTCCCTGGATTCTGTCTACTGTATAATCTGACACACCAACCATGCTTTGCTCCATAAAATGGTAAACTCCTATTCATAGATTTGAAGAGAGTAGAAATTCTAGGAGCATATTTTCAAAAATAATTACATTTATAGGTTTTGTCAGCTTCATGCAAATTGCAGAAAAGAGACAAACAGAAACTTGAACTTTGCTGTTAGGTTGTTACAAGCATCTTGGACAACCTTCTGTTAATGTTTTGTGGGTTTCGGTTGTGTCCATGTCTTCTGTGCCTCCATTTAAAGCACCATCGATGAGTTTTGATCATATCAAAATGTATGTTTAGTTTTATTTGAAGAAATATTTGAGCATGTTTGATAGGAAGTATTGTCTAGCTCTCAGTTTCCTCTCAATACGATCAGCAAAAACCACTCCACTTTGAACTCCCATCCCAGGTGTTCCTTGGAACATTTGTGTCCAAACTGACAATGATGAAACTAGCTCACAGAGCTGCACTTGACACCAGGGCAGAAGCCACAAAGAGACTCAACAAAGTAGTGACAGATGAGAAAAGAGAGAGTAACTACGCTTGTGTCTGATCTGGAGTAACTCTTGGATATTGTTGTGGAAGTGAATTTAGTTCACACCTTTAGGAGGAGCCTCTGAGCTAAAAATGGCAAAAGTGTCTTTGTTCCTCTTGACTCTTACTTATCTTGAAATCAAGGCTTTGTTGGTGCCAAAATTTGTATTTTATTTGCCAGCAAGTTCTTTGTGAATTGTAACAACACAGTTGGTCATATTAGTTAAAACTCCAAATTCAGCTCCACAGGAAAATGTGTATGTAAGAACCAAAAAAAAAAAAAAAAGTTAGTTATTGCTCCTTAGGTTTAATTTCCATATTACCCATCAGCAGCTCACATACTTAAAATACAGGAAAAAAAGCCTACAAAAATATAGTTATTTTTATTTCTTTTCTGTATTTATTATAGTACATTTTGCTTGTTATTTTCTTATCTTGCAAACATCGAAATAAAATGAACTAAACTGAAGTGTGCGCTAAGACCATGTCCAAGTCAGAGAAAGTTTTTAAGCACTCCTTTTGAACCCTTGAACACAGTAGTTTGGGTGAAAAATATAACTCTGATCCACCTTCTATAAAAGTGCCATTCATTTAATAAATAATTCTGCTTTTGTTCCAATTTATGTTTTTTCCCCCTCTATGAATAGATTAAACTTCTCCACATACAATCAAAAAAGGAAACCTCAGTAGATTCAACATGTGATGACTGTAATGACTGCATTAACTGAAGTGATAAGAACTTTTAGGATTTTTTTCCCCCACAATTCCATTTTGGGAAAAAGAGATAAAACTTTTTAAACTCTCACTGGGAACAATGATACAACTTTCTTCCTGTTTAATCATTATTTTACTATCTTTACTTGACCTACAAGTTTATTCATCAGCAGATTATGGAACAGTTTTATAATCTAATTAGCAGATTTGCAGTACAGAGGTCTGTCTCCTTGTGTGATAATGACTTTTGCAATCCTGCTTGTCCCAGTACCACACATCCAAAGCTGCCTCGATGTCATCTGGACAATGTACTATGCCTCAAGCATTCAGGAGCCCTCGTGCTCTTTGCATCACTTTTTGCCCCTTGAACCTGTCACTCCATTAAAAGCCTGTGGCTGTGGTGAAAGACGGGATCGCTCAGTGGGACCACAGAGTGTTGGGAACATGCTGTGGTTAATATTTAATGGTTGTTCCCACTGGAGAATTAATCAGTGTCAGTATGAAAAATTCTAAGAAAACTACTTTTCTAAAGCAAGCATAACTTTTAATAGAAGAAAAAATATTAGAAAAAAGTGTCTTTATTTGCTGACAAACCTGAGTTGCTGAATATATCTATATCTATCTATCTATCTGTATATATATATATATATATATATATATATATATAATTCCAATAAAATTAAAGGAGCTTGCAATATTTCATTTTTTGAGGGAAAATATGTTCTAAACTGCAATGAAATGTAAAATCAACACTTAAAGTTGAATAGTGATTAACCACCATGGGTAATAATAATTAAATGACCTTGTTACAGCACAAATTATAACCACAAACAATTTTCTTAAAGAAATAGTTTGACGTTTTCTATTTTAGTTCAACAGAGGTAAATGAGAAGCTTGTCGCCACAAATGCAGTTGTTTCTTATGAAGCACAAGTCAGGAAACTGTTAGCTTAGCTAACCAAAACACACTGAACAAGAAAAAAAAAAAACCAAACCTCTGTCCAAAGTCATGAAAGCCTCCATATTGACATTGATGAAGCATCGTCTGTGTAGCATTTGGTTTAAAATTAAATTGTAAAATAAATACTTTTGGTTTACAGGTCCTAAAGCACTTTTAAAGGAATCTTTTAATCACATGGTTATGATGTAAACTGCCACATAACAGTATGAAATATATATTTATTTGTATCCTATATGCATGAATTTATATGATATTTTTATTTTCATTTTCTTTACTTGCTTCTGTTTTACCCAGCTGTCATTGGGATACAACGCATGTGACAGTTTGTCACTTTACACTAGCTTCAACCTCGATATCATGGTGGATCTTTCCATACTGGAAGGAACTGACTCTACTTAACTCTGATAAATCCCCTCAAAAATGGCGTGACTGGTCAGGCTTGTCACTCCTAAGGGAGCTACGTGAGCTTGGAATAGGGCAACAGCAGTGGTTGGACTGCTGCTGTGACATAGACTCTTCCAGGTTGGGTTTGAGTGGTATTGGAGTGGCCCGCCTTGAGCTGGCAGCCAAAGCTTAGGCCAGCGCTGCCTGGTTGTGAAAGACCAGTCGATTGCTGGCAGTGGCCCCTGGCAGAGGGCCGATTTGACTACCACCTTGGCAGCGTTCTCCCTTTAACCCTCCGAGGCCAACTCAGGAGTCAGTGCAGTCTGTTAGTACAACGAGCAGCACAACAAGGAATTTAAAATTTAGAGTTACTGTACTCACTTATGTCTCAATTCACAGCCTAGATGCCCAATTCGCTGAAACACGAAGTAGATGAAGTCAGGACAACCATTAACGACAAAACCTGGAGCTGTCAGTCAAAAACATGTCCTCTACATGTATAAAGTTGTGGTTTTATATAATTTGACCTTTGAGGATATATAAACATTTACCCTCCATATTGAACTATAGAGACCAAAATATTTTTTTGTACAAGTTTGTAAATATATTTGTTTCATCAGTAAAGTTGGACTTTTTATTTATATATAGACATACTTTTAGTCCCAAACCCTACTGGTCAGTCAAGGCAAAGCACTTTAATTTTTTTCTTAAAAGGGGAAAACTAGAGGAAACCAATTTCCAGATTAGGGTTAAGATTAGACAGCTTAGGTAAAGTTATATAAAGCAACAAATTTAAATGTGATTTTGATTGTTGACTGTGACAGTCAGTAGTTCACTGTCACCCCCTTTGCTACTCAGTGCTTAGCATTCTATTGAGTTCAGAATCATTCATATTTTAAAGAATGAAATATGTTGGGGTGTTCATTTTCCTAACAGACCTTTGACTCTGGATGGGTTGGCCCGGACCGGTCAGCGGACCAAGTTTAGTTAAGAGCGGGGACCTTGAGCCACTGAGTTTCAGCTAAATACAGCAGTCATTTCTGATTTGACATTTGAAACATTTGAAATAACATTTAGAGTTTTGATTACATGCATTTGCTGGATTGTTCCGGACCACCTCTGGCCTGGATTGACTAGAAAAGCTGGGACCCACAGCGGCACATTTCAGCACATTTCCAAGCAGGGGTGTGCTGAGGCCTGCAGTCATGTTGGCTCTACTAGTCCTTGTTTCACCTCTGGCTGCATTTAATTTGGACCTTAGTTTGATTGTGATACACGACATGAGGATGTTTGGACAGCTTTTGTAAGAATGAATATAAAGTAATATTGTCCAGTAATTATTTGGCGTACGGTTGTCAGTGCATTTCCTAAAATACTCCCAAGACTTCTATTAACATTTTACAAGTGACAAGGTTTTCCTTTGAAGGTTGAAGGAGGTGCTTGAGCTTTACACACGATTGCTAAACTTTTGAATACATTAACTTATTTTCTTTTTGCTTTAAGTTGCTAATTCATTGCTTTTTTAAAAATTTTACATATAAACAATTTAATTAGAGTTATGTTTAAAATATGTATTTGTTAATGTTTGGTTTACCCAAATCAATGCAATATCCTCTGAATACTTAATGCCATCCCATCAATCTATCTTTTTTAATCATTAATCCTCCCTTTTAAAGGAAAGCTGGATGAGCACTGCTTTCTGTCCCCTTATGCACCTCTGTGATGTCATTGCACATGGACCATCCGTAGCCTCCCTAAACTTTGTCTTAGTTCATTTTTCTTACAGAAAAGTGTAAAATTGCTATTTGTGTTGCACACGTCTGCAAAGCTCTCAAAAGAGCCTTGCACAGCATGTTACATCTTAAAAGAAAAGTTTTTATAAGCTTCTTCCTTTATGTGCAAATTAAACAGAAGTTATGCAATATTTTCTTTGGAAAGTTCAAAAGTAGCAAGTGGTGAATATCAAAGTGACTTTCCAACCTCCATACAAGATAAACTTTGCTTCGTATTTAGATAGACATTATTCCAAATTATGGCGTAAAGCTAAAAGCTGTAAAGTTAAACAAAATAAGATTCTAAGATCATAATAATGAGAAGAAACAATCCTATCAAATATATACAATTAAAATTAGTAATTGACTAAAAACTCCAAGTGGGACCTAAATCACAAGTGTTTGCCATCTGTCTTTCCCTTGGAAATCCTGCAGAGAGCCCAAGGAACCAGGGCGGTCGGGATGAAGAGTGCGATCGCACTCTTACTGAACGACAGGATATAAAAGATGATGTGGTTCTCGGAAGAAAATGACCATCCATCCAACAGCTGAAGCAGCAACAGAGAGATGCTAATACAGCCTATCTTGAAACTGGCGCTGCTCTTCTTCTTGGTACCGTTGTAGACGGGTGAGTGCAGGCCCAGGCCCAGGCCAAACAGGCTGCCCATGTTCCGGAGCAGGCTGGCAAAGGGTGTAGTGTCCCAGTGGATCCACTCGGGCCTGATACACCATTTCTGGGCTTTGTCCAGGGTCCACAGCAGGTCCACACCCAGAGCTTTGAGCAGGATGTAGAAGCCAACAGCAAAAGAAGTCAAGAAGAGGGTGATGAAGAAGTATTTGCTCATGCTGGTGTTGTAGATCCATTTCTGCTTGGAGACAATCTCAGCCACAAGTACACCTAACGTGAAACATGAGAGCATGGTCCATTATACAGCTGCAGTATGAAATATGCTTATGGATAAGCACTGTCTTCACAACACAAGAAAAAAACCACTAATCAATTCACTAAACACAAAAACCCATCCAGAACCAAAATCAAAAACCGCAGAAAGTCTGCATGGGGTCTAAACAAGTTCATGTTTTTATTCAAGTTCAAGTTATTCTGTGAACATAAAATAGGTTTTTTTGTCATTTCCAAACCTTGTCTGCTTAAAGACATATTAGTTCTTTTTAATAGAAAGTATATTATTTGGGCTTTTTTGTAAATAAACTCATGAAATCAGCAGTTTTGACCTCTCAAGGAACACATGGTTTAACTGAATCAGTCCGACTACATCGATTAAAAGTGAGCTAACATTTGTTATTATTGTTCAAACAGGATTTTTTCCCCAGCTCTGTTGAAACCTTTCTAAAAGTATGTTTCTGTGAATTAAACCAATAAACCGACCTCTGACTGATCATTTTCTTGATCAGCAGGCCAACTTTGCTCACGCTGTGGCTGTAACTCTTTCCACAGCATAATCAGCTGAGTCCTAGTCAAGATTAGGTAGCTGCCCGCCATTTTATTGGCAAGCAATGATGTGCCAACACAAAGGTGATTACAGCCTTCTTTGATAGGTGCCTACTATTAGGTTTTCTCTTGGATGCTGTTCTGCACCTAATGGGAATTCAAATGTTATAAAATAATGGTTAGATAAGATAGGATATAAGGAAGTCCTTTTGATTACTTACTTTCATTTATCAGAATAAGATCATGGATCTGATGATGGGAAGGAGTGCACAGTCTGAGAAAAGCTGACTGAATCTAATGTAGCATTGAAGATGATATTAGTAGCTACATGAATACTAATTTTAATATTTGAATGACCTTATCTGTACTCAGCACTAAGAGTTATAAAAACTCATGTCAAGGAACAGATGTAAAATACAAGTTGTTTCCCTTTTTTGGGTTATTTTCCCCCTGGCAAGAAAACTCATGAGATTCATGATATTCATGAGATTCATATTCTCAATTCATGAGAATATACAGCATCAAACCACTTTCACAATGACTTTATTTTTCTGTTCTGGAGGCTGTATCACTCCATCTACTACAGCACTGTCTGGTCTGAGGACTTGGCACTTTGTAAGAAAAGGGATGACAGCTCAGTGCAAGTTGAGAATGACTTGCTGGATCATGTGGAGAAGTTCAAATATCTCAGGATGCTGTTCACAAGTGTGTTCACATGTGTTCACAGGTAAAATGGGGCAGCATCAACATCCTGTTTGCACAGATGATAATAAAAGCAAAACTGTTGGTGTCCTTGTCACCCGATCCCAGCTTCTTCAGGCCTGTTATCAAATTCTGCATCATGTTTAAGATGCTGCTCCTCACCTTGAAGGTAATCAACATCCTTGCCCCTTTAGTACCTCAACCAATCTCTTCCTTCAACACACCAGATAACTTTGTTGTTTGACTGCTAGAACTTAAGGGGACAGTAGACAAGAAGGTCCGTCTGGAGTTGTCTCATTAGACAGTGCCCAAGATTTAAAGTCGTTGTTTGCAAAGAAAGAAAGAAAGAAATGGAAAAGAATTCTACATTTTACAGAACCAACCTGTAATGACTCCTGCGATCACCTGGTGTGGGAAGTGAGCAGCCATGTAGACCCTGGACATGCATACCACCAGCTCCACCAGGAGCATTACTGTCCACAGGCTTACCTGCAGCAATCTGACACAGGGAATGAAAAGGATAAGCTCACAATATTTCAAGGATGAATTAATACTGAAATAAATTGTTACATTATAGCCGACTTACTTGTATAGTAAAGGTGAGCATTGTTTTTCTGTGGCTATAGAAAGAAGCGCGGTTATCATCACATACCAGACACCAGCTGCACCCATAGCATGACCTGAAGGGCTTCCTAGGAGGAAAATACTTAGGTTTAATCTTTTTGGAATATAGTTAAAATTGTTCACTGATATTAAGTGAAATCTTGATTATCATAAATCATAAACCTCAGTTAAAAGCCGATTATAAAGCTCTACATCTCCAATTTGGTTATTTTTTGTAGTGTAACTATCTAAACCATGCAGACATGTTTTATTTATAGAGAAGAGGCACACTGCTTTCCAAACAAGCCACACATTAACGGTTGTTTCGGTCCTGCACCTTAACATTTACCATGCAAACTGAAGCCAGGGGTGTAGCTTCTACACTTTGTCTCAAAACTGCATAGTCTGACTTTTGGGTGAACTTTCTGGAACATCCATTCCTGATAAGATTGGGAAATATCTTGAAAGTTTTCCTCTTGTGAATAATCTTTCTCACTGTAGAATTGTGGACTCAGATTATTTAGAAATGGCCTTATGACCCATCTTAGTTTGATTTGTTGCAGCAAATTGTTCCTCTAAGATCATAGATGGTTTCTTTCCTGCTTGGCATTGTGTTAGTACATCTCCGAATGCGCCACACCAGCAAACTGTCAAAACCTCTGCTTTTGTAGAGCTACTCACACTTTCTGTTGATTATTATTTAAATATGTTCCACTAGCAGCATCTTGCTCCTTCAAATGTTGATGACTTTTGCCAAACAAAGGTGTATTTAACTTTTCCACCTGCTGTTCCCACTACTGACTTAGTTTTAGTTAAATAAATAATAATAAACTGTCTCAGCCAAAAGGACACAAGTAATGTTGGAGTTAAACCACAGACTAGTGAAACTCTGATTGAGCCGGAGCCTCAGTTAAACCAAAGATAAATGACGGCAGCCTTGTAGTCACCCGGGGCTCCATCACAGCTGATTAATCAACTTTCTTTGGACCTCCAGTGGGATCCAGCTGGGTTAAAGCCACAGGGACCACAAGCTCGGTCTCATTTTGTGTTTTCTTGTAAAGGACCCTGACACAGACAAGTAAAGTCAGTCAATCCAACAAGGTGCAAGCACACCTGGAGGGTGGCTCAGCTGGAGGAGCCCCGCTGTGACAAAGTCTGGGAGGAGGGACTGCAAGGCTGCGGTTGTTTAGCAGACACAGCTTAGCTGAGCTTCATCCTCAAAGCCTTGCAGGCCAGCCCACAACCACAGTGGTTGGTTAGAACCTTTAACACCACAACAAAACATAATCTTTAAAAGAAGGGTGGCTATGTGCTGTTAGGCCTTAGTTTACAACTCAAAAGTCCGGACGGTGTAAGCACTAAGTAGAAAAAGAAGAAGAAAAGCCTTTATTTGTCCCGCAGTGGGGAGAATGCATTTTTGCATCGGCAAAGAACAAGAGCAGATGTGGGACAGCAAGACAAAACAAATAGTATCTAAGATGAACAAGAAAAAAAATCCAAAAATAAAATAAAATAAATAAAG
>JAOWBL010000011.1:10300688-10318325 GCA_028564865.1 Zenarchopterus dispar | reverse complement strand
CAGGTGTGTTGGAGCAGGGAGACATCTAAAACCTGCAGGACACCGGCCCTCGAGGACCAGGATTGGTGACCCCTGATTTACATTAACAAATTGGAATCTTTCAGATAAATATGACTTAAACCAGTCTAAAGTGGTTCCTTTAATCCCAGTGACTTATTCAAATCTGTGTAGCAAAATGGGATCGATTATATCAAATCAACACTGAGATCCAACAAGACGAACACAGATACAAGTTCACTATCAGAGGGCAAGAGGAGATCATTGATGACTTTCACCAGAGCAGTTTCTGCATTATAATGGACTCTAAATCCTGTGTTAAACTCTTCAAGCAGATTATTTCTGTGTAAATAATCACAAAGTTGAGCTGTAACTACTTTTTGAAGAATTTGTGTTATAAAGGGGAGTTTAGATGTTTATCTTAAATAAGTTAATAGTCCTAGACCAAGATTAGATGTCTTAAGTAAAAATATAGCTACCCTAAAACTCTGTGGTACAACTCTGTAGACTAAAAATAAGAGAAAAATGTCTTTGAACTGTCTGGTGGGAGTAAGCTGTTGCAGCACAAGTCAGGTTCTACTTCTAAAGTTGCTAAATTTGGTAGACACTTGGCACAGCCTGGCTGCAGTGCTGAACAGAAACCTTTTTTTTTAAATTCTCTTCTATTAATGCTGAAGAATAAGCAGTTTTGGCTTTGTGAAGGGTTTTCTTACATGCTATCAAAATATGTTTCCAAAATCAGCAAGATTCTTCTAAATTATTTTCAGGTGTCTTAAGGTCTGCTTTAAAATCAGCAGTTTTAGATTAAACGATGGAGCTTGGTATGAGCAATTGCTCTTTTCAGAGCAGCAACATTGGCCACCGCAGTTTTATCATAGTATTGCACAATACTATGATAAACCTAAATTGTTTTAGGTGTGACATAGAAATAAACTTTGACTGGACTTGAAAATAGTGTGTTTAAATATCCAAAATACCTATTTTGATACCTGTGTCCCATTTAAACTAGGCACCGTGCAGTAAACTTGTTCCTGCAGGGCTATGAGAAGTCCTGGATTGAGGCCGAGGAGCACTACTTTGAAGACAAACTCATAGAAGACCTTGCTGTAAGTTCATCTTCATGTAAAGGTTAAACCAGAGGAATTACTTTGAACCATAGTAGATTTCATTCATTAAAGACAATATGTTTTGAAAGATCCATATCAATAATTTTGCATTTCTTTTGTGATTACTTCAGAAACCAGGTGACCAGGAGCCATCAGAGGAAGAGGAGGGGGATAAACACATTGACCCGTTACATCAGCTTATTCAGCTGTTTAGCAGAACAGCCCTCACTGAGAAATGGTGTGTCCTGGTAGATATAAAGCCACGCACGATTTAAATACAGCCTCCTTCAGTTATAATGTTTCAGTCATAACAAAGTTGAGCTTTTTTCAGGACATATTAAAACGTTATCACGTCCTTATCTGCTACTCAAATTAAGCAAATGCAACCTCTGATGAAGAACAACACATGATGAATTATAATGTGTAATGATTTATTGATAAAAACCAAGACAAGATACAGTGGCAGTATGCAGTAACTTGATTTACCTATAGCTCTTATGACTTTAATGTTTTCTAAATTCAGACAGATTATGTTAATGTGTGTGTGTTTCCTATTGCAGTAAACTGGATGAAGATAATCTTTACATGGCCTATGCTGATATCATGGCGAAGGTGCTTGTAACAGAATCCTTTTTATTAGGTGTAAATGTATTTTTTATTAAAAAATATCTTTACAGTTCCAATTCATCAAAATGTATTCTCTTTCTTTTCTTCCCTTCTCCTTCCCTCAGAGTTGCCACGATGAGGAAGATGAAGAAGGAGAAGTCAAGAGCTTTGAAGTATGTGATCAGTCACTAATACTGGCAACCCGATACCAGCAAAACATCACATGAGGGCACAGCACAGGGGGCATTTCCATGTCCCACTTCAATGATGAAAGAGATGAAGAAGTGTAAAAGAAAAGTTTACCAATCAACATGCTTCCCAGAAAATCTAGACAATAGGTAGAGGACATTTTACAGGGAACGGGATTGTTTACTTGTGGAAGGAAAAAAGAGTTGGAAAATTTGTTGTGGCTGTAGAGCGAAGGTATGAAGACCTGAAAGACTGTTATAAAGCAAAATCTGAGCACAAGGGGCATAGGGCCATGAGTGAATTCAGCAGGAAGGTCTCAGTGGAATGACTATGCATATCACACAACACCTGTCAAATGCCATTCCTGGTGTGTTTGCATGTTTTGTGACTGTTTGTCAATGTTGAGCTGACAAGCTAAAATCACCAGGAAACAAGATGGTTTCTGTCTGTATGTGGTCAGGTCAGATCTTCAGCACGGGCTTCCAGGTCTTCATAACTCCACTGTGCTGCCTCAACAAAATCTGCCAATTCCCCCCCTCAACACACACACACACACAGACAAGTATGCGATCCCTTTTGCTGTTAAATGTCCTCCAACCCTCTGTGCTGCCCTCTCACATGTGGTTTTGTGCTTCTCAGGTTGTCTGTAGTGTCCCTCTCAGTCTATTGCCAATCCCAGGAACTGACTGGTGTATTAGAGCTTGTCAAACATGGGTCCTTTTAAATACAGGAAAAGGAGATGGAGAAGCAAAAGCTGCTGTATCAGCAGGCTCGACTCCATGACCGTGGAGCTGCTGAGATGGTGCTTCAAACAATCAGTGCTTGTAAAGGTGAGCCATTGTTTTAACACTTCTACAGTAAGGTCCACAGGTATTTGGACAATAACAGATTTTCTTTTTGTTTTCTTTTCCACCACCACAATGGTTTTGAAATAGAACAGGAAACAGCTGATCAGAGTAAACTTTGAGCTTTAACTCAAGATTTTTATTCTACAATAACAGCATGCATTGAGGCGGTTTGTTGCAGTGACGCAGTTTTTGGTTGTTTCTGAGAATTTTCTTTGTTGCACTTTAATTTCTTCCATACCACTAACCTATAGGTCCACTACCTCAATATAGACATAAAGCTTGAATGTGAAATTACTGGCAAAACAATGAAGGTCGTAAAAATCTGAAAATATTCTGGATAGTAATCAGAGAATTTGGTAGATGTTAATTATTTTTTAAAAAGATATGCTGCATTTGCAAGAATATTGCAAATCATTTAAACTTGCTATATTTTTCAAGTGTATAGACATGTTAAGCTGTTTATGGAAAAGTCTTTACTGATTTATTAAGAGTATGTAAGAAAAGACACTGAGTAGAACTAGCCATTTTGTCTTACTAAACTATCAACACAATTATGTGTGTGGGGTTCCCCGTAGGTGAGATGGGCCCTATGGTGGCGTCCACTCTGAAGCTGGGCATCGCCATACTCAATGGAGGAAACTCAACTGTACAGCAGGTAATTCTCAACTACACACAATATCTGTTTTATTTAAATGCACATTTGAATTTAATTTTTACTATGTTAACAAACACACACACATATATTGTTGGATACTTGATATTCTATATGTTGTACATGACAGTGTTGTCAGTGGTAAGTCTTCCAGATGTTGACATCTGTGTTGCAATTCTTCAAAGTGCAACTTGATCAAGCATCTGTGGGATGCTGAAGAAACACAGATCCACAGACACCCTGTACTTCCAGTGCTGATTTGTGTTTTTTTTCTTGAAGACATTTCACCTTTCATCTAGAAAGATTTATCAGTTTGAATTTTTTAAGTGCTTACCATCATGTCCATGACTGATGTGCTCCATCGCATTTCAGTGTCTTGTTCCCTGAATTCACTGTTTGATGGGTCAAGGGTGCTTTGCTCCAAAGAGAGAACTCATAATGATTGGTAGATGCTTTATTTTTATGGCTCACTGGTGCAATTTTTATTTTAAGCATTTTATCCTTTTGTCTTATGTTCTGACTTGCGTGCCATTGCTTACAGAACATGGGCATAATTCAGATTGTGTTGTTTAATGGTTCACATTATTCTGTCCCTCATTTCTTTCTGTTTCAGTGAGAACACTGTGTTTGATTTAAAAGTCACCCCAATGTCCTCTGTTGTCATTTTCTGACAGAAAATGTTGGATTATCTGAAAGACAAGAAGGATGTGGGATTCTTTCAAAGTCTAGCTGGTCTAATGCAGTCATGCAGGTAACTGTACAGACTTCTTTTTAAAAGACTAATGGAAAAGTGTTATCATAGTGAAACTGTGAAAGGTAATCATATGCAGCTAAAGGCTGGAATATTTTTTGTGTGTGCCATCTAATTTCTGAATAATCTACATTTATAGGAGCACTTTGTATCTTCACAATGAAAGCTATTCACACTTCTACGCTGAGATGATGGAGACAACACTGCAGGTGTTTACAAGGGCATCCCTTTGCTCCTGTAAAATGATGTTTGAGGAAAGGGTCTTTTATTTGGTTGAAGTCTCCAACGTTGCTGCTAAATGCCAGAAAACCTTTCTCCAAAAACTTACACTGTCTTAGTCAGTAAAATTTAAATCTGGAAATGTCAATTCCTTCTGGGATAAAACCAGTTACGTTAGACACTCTAAATGCTTTTTTAAAATCAAGCAGTTCTAAGGGTTTGCAAAGCGCCTGTGGTCCACAGGCATATTTAGCTTTACATGATCATTAGTTCTTACTAATGTCCGTCCACAGAGACAGGTTGTGCTGAGTGGGAGGAACATTCACACCTGACGATATTCCCTGCTTTTGTTTCAGTGTACTGGATCTGAATGCATTTGAGAGGCAGAACAAAGCAGAGGGACTAGGAATGGTGACAGAAGAAGGATCAGGTAAGACTTGACATAGTTAGACTGCTGGATTTGTTTTTACATGATTGAACGAAAGGGTCCTCATGGATGGGGGTTCAACTAGGTCACTGCAGGAAGGTCAGCTCAGTGGTTTCAGGTTGTAAATGGTTTGTTGCATGTGCAAAGATGACAAAGTCTGACTAAAATCATTTGACAACCTTTAAGAGAAACCCTGCAAATGAACAAAGATATGCAAATAAGAAAATTATATTCATAAAATAGTATAAATATCATCAATGTGTTTTGTAAATTAAAATAGAGAAACATATTAACGAAAACAAAAAAGGACTGTGTGAAGGTGTTGATGTGCTCTTGTGTCTTTTAGAGTGTCAACACCATGACTTTGGTTGGGAAATAGGTCTTTGATTTTGAGTTAGTGGTGCCTGAAAGCCCAGTAAACGCACAGCTTGAACTCAGTTGCTCCAACAGTGGGGAGGCGGAGCTAAGTTAGACAACATTCACTGCAGGCCTTAATCCTCAGTCCCAACTTTTTTTTGCCAAAGTCTGTTTTTTTTTTCTTTTTTGTGCTGGTGTGTGGTTGTTCACATTATTATTTCAAATGTGTCTTATATCAGACTTCTGTGTGAAGAGGCTTCGCATGCGCAGTAAGATAAAGTGGTGTCACAGGCACTACGTCAAGTGTACAGAAGTAAACATGGAGGCAGCAGCAGTGAAACGCTAGGATTTCTTTTTGACTTGGCAAAATTTTGAACAATGGGGATGTGTGGAGCGATGCTTCCAATATCTGTACAGAGATGATGAGGATCGAAGCCAAGAGTGGCGGCTCTGTGGCGTGACTGGCTTCACTGAAGGTCAGATATGTGTCCGGTTTAAGAGCACATATGAAAGTGACCCAGGTCTGACGTGAAAAAATCTGATTTTGTGTCACTTCAACGGTCCAGACAGTGCAACAAACAAACAAACAAACAAAAAGATGCAGATATGGGCAAAGAAATCAGATATGGGTCACTTTTGTGAACATAGCCTTGGAATGTTGTGTTTGTAAGCAGTAATGGACAATTGTGACTCTGAATGTCTTTAAGCTTGAGAACAGTGTTCAAATATTTGTGTGCAAAGTATGTCTGTTAGGGCCAGGGCTGCAATGGGGCTGAAAATTTCTGATAAATTTCTCAAAACTTTGCAGAAGGTTTTTATGGGTAATTTTTGGAACTATTCTGACGTGGAATTATGGGGCTCAGTATAAATACATGGGAATTAATGGAAATTTATTGGAATTGATGAAACATGTTTGGTAAATCATCATATACAAACATAAATAGAAATATCATATTTGGCTGTGAGCAGACTTTTAAGTAAACTCATCACAACTGTGAATAATACATCTTTAATTTGATTAAGTTGTAGGTTCTTTTATGTTAATTTCACATCCTTTCCTTCTGTATTGATTGGGGTAAAACATGTCCAGAAAGCAGATCATACTGATTGGCATTCTTCATTATAAGAAAATTTGATTTAATTAAAAAAAGAAAAGAAAAACTTCTACAAGTACATAAATGAAATGTCATGCATAGATAGGTAGAGAGAATTCAGTTTGTTATTTACCATAATTAGAACTAGACTAGCACAATAAAAGATTGCTACTCAGTCAGCATGTTTAATGTTTAATCAAACTTTAACTTGCAACTTCCTGTATGATAACAGAAAACCCGCCAGGGGGACACAGATCAAACAACATCACAGTAATGAGTCAGCGCGTAGTAGCTTGCCTTTTAAATTGTCGATAAAATGATGTAAACTAGCTTCCATTTAGCATCTGTGAGTTATATCTGCATCTGTGATTTACTGACTATTACTTTGTATTTGTGGAATAAACGTTGTTAGTCCAAAACTGTGGCTTCAATGGTGCTGGTGTCTTCAGGAATCCTGGTGACCAGGATTGTGATAATTAACTGTGCATGTGATGGTGATGAAATACACCAGGTATAAGTACACCTGAATGTAACATGATCCTAATTAATCTAACCATAATTATAAAAGATCATTGGTTCTTTTTAAACTACTGAATTGAAGTCTCCTGTCCTAGTTTGATCTGCTTTTTTTTTTCTTTTGCTCAGAGAAGTTTCCACATATTCCCATTAATTCCAATGCCTCCCATTAATTCTCAGTGAAACTTCCTCCGGTGGTAAGCCTTGAATAGAGTAACAGAACGTTTCTTTTTCTCAGTAGAAGACTGCAGCCTGATCTTGGCATTAGGTGAAAGCATAAAATTGGTCAGCTAAAAGTCTTTAAATGACTCTGTAGTACACACGATGGTCCATTTTAAATATAAGACATACTAGCAAAACTTTGAGTGAGAGTATCCATCACATAGTAGAACATAACTGATGTTGTGCCAGAAAAGTCAACTTTTTGGTCACTTTTGAATTTATTCACATTTCTTTTTCCTTGCCAAATCATCATTCTGTGTTTTGCTTTGCCTAATTCATCATTACATCTTTTTTCTTCTTTTTTTTGATGTTTTCTTTGAGTTTGCATTAAATGCTAATATAGTATAACCTGTTGTTCCCATACATTATTGTATGGGAAAAACATACACTATTGTATGGGAAAAACATACATTATTGGTCATTATCTGATCATAATGATAGTAATCCTTGTTATTAATCATTGTAATCATTGTCAAGTATGACTGTTTCCCCCCCCAAAAAAACTGATTGTGCTTGTGATATTCTTGTTATTCTACTATTTGCAAGTTAGAAATTCTGTAGTGGGGTTTTTGCAGGGAAATTTGGAGAATATCTTATTTTAGAATACAGAGGTAATTTGTTTATCTACTGAAAAACAGTTAATCACAAGTTAAAATAGCACAATAATGGGTGCAGCAACTAGTTTTGTTTTTGTTTTGCTAATTTGTATCTGATAAAGTTTACTTGAAGCTTGCAGTACATTAACATTACATTTTTTCATAGTCACAGAATGTGTTTGTAAATTTCAACCTAAAAGGACCATTAATTTATTATAATTTGTTCCTCATATAGTATTGGTTAACAGTAATTTTGAAGTTGGATAAGCAATTTCTGGATGCTTACACAATTATTGTGTCAGTTTCTTCTTTTGACTCGTATTTGCAATGACATTGAAATGTTCCATGTCCCCCTGGTCATGCCCTTGGAAAGACTGTTATAAACTTCACAATTTGGCATCTGCCACCCCTCTAGATAGTACAGACCTTATTTGAAGACAACCTGACAAAATCTCTACTTAAAGTATGAGGCCTAGAAATGACTCAAATACTGGAATAATTGTTTTAATCTGTTAAAAATGGCAGAGCTGTCTGAATAAAAGACTTTTTTTTTTTGGTCATGCCTAAAAAAATACATAATTTTTCACCAAACCTGATGCATATACAACAGTTTATGTATATTTTTAAGCACATGAACAAATTTTTTTTGTACCCTTGAGTGAAAAAACGGAAAACACATAATGGTCACTGGAATAATGTGAAGCTAACAAAAAAAATAAATAAAACATTCCTGAACATTAGCCAGTGAAAATCAGACATTGTCTTTGAGCTGTAGTTTAACTGTGAGACTTCTTCACCTGTAGACAGGTGTTCTGATTCACTCCTCAAAGTGCTCCAAATGTCTCAGGTTTAAAGGGTTTCTACTCCAAATTGCATGTTTCTAAACTTTCCGGAGATGTTCAGTACGATTTAGGTCAGGGCTCACCCAAGAACAACTCAGAATAGTCCAGGGTTTAGTTCTTAGTCATTCTTGGGTGTTTTTAGCTGTGTGTAGTCATTATCCTGTTGGAGGACCCATGACATGCCACTGAGTTTTCTGACACTTCCAACACATTTCACTCCAGAATATCATGATAATCTTGATTTTTCATTGTACCTGCACAAATTTAAGACACCCTGTACCAGACGCAGCCCCAGACCATAATCAAGCCTCTTTCATATTTCACTTTAGATACAGTGATCTTTCCTTTTCATTTTTGCCTCTGTGAACGTGTGAAGCTGCTGTAACTGACATTACAGCAAAGGTCATTCTCCCAGACGCTTTATTACTTGTCATAATGCATTTTGAGAAATTCCAGTCTGGCATTTTTATGATTTGTTTTCAACAGTGGAGTCCTCCTCGGTCATTTTCTCTTTGACAGTTGCTCTGGGATCTCTGTAGAGGGTTGTTTACAGTCCTGTAGACCCTAAACTTATGAATGAAATATCCAACTGTAGTCACAGGAACATCAAGCTGCTTGGAGATGGTCTTCTAGCTTTTACCTTTAACACGCTGGTCTAGAATTGTCTTGGATCTTCTCAGACATCTCTCTTCTCTGGTTTCTCTGGTCCATGTTCAGTGTGGTGAACACCATGATAGCAAATACCAGAGAGGGCAAACTAAAGGCAGACCAAATGATCTATTATTATTATTAAATACACCTGTGATGCTAATTGTAGCACAAACCATAGGACAAACGTGTCAATATGGTAAAGTTATTTTTAATCTTTTATAGGGGTACCCACGTTCTAATTAGTTTTTTCTCCAACTACATTTACAAAGCAGTGTCTTCAGTGTTCAGTAGATTGTTATTATTACTTTTGCCAAAAATGGCAGTTCACTTAGGATAATAATAATGCTCAGCCCCTAAACATCACTTTGATTTTAATGAGTTCAGTAGGTGTTATTGTCAGAGTACACTATCAGTCAAAAGTTTGGATGGGAAAATGTGTCCAAATGTTTGACTGGTAGTGTACGTACTTAGTAAAAAAAACAAGTGTTTTTCATCTTCTGCATGTTGATTTTACTTTGATAATTACTGCACCTATTATAACATTAATTTATGGTACTTGTTACAGCTGATATTTTTCAGTTTTCTCTACATTATACAGACCATAATAATAATACTGTGGTTTCACCAAGGGTGCACATCCACAATCAATAAGTAAATAAAAACATCTGGGTTTTTTTCAGAATTTCTTTGAGTTTTATTTGGATGTTCAGATTTTTTTTTTTTTTGTTTAACACACAACAAACACTCAGAATTTTGAAACTCTTTTCCTATATGTAATATTTGCTTTTCTTTGTGTCTTACTTTCTTTCTCTCTTTCTTTTTCCCCCTTTATTCCTTTTCACATTTTGGTTTCTGCAATTTCTTTCCCTCCCCAGTCATCACTCATGAGCGTGGTAATTATGCCTTCTGCCATTTTCTTGTGTGCTGGTTGGTCCTATGTGTTTCTCCATGGTTGGTTCCCTGCTGTGTCAGTTCTGTCCAAGTCCTGAGTAGAGACCTTCTTTACCTGCTCTTTGCTTGCAGCTGGTTTTCTGTCTCACTGTCACCATTCTGATATTTATCTATTTACTAGAGGTCAGATACAACCCCTAAGTCTAAAAATGGTAAGATGATATAGACAACCAAAGAAACCACAAATCATCATCAGTTATTCTAACAATTCCTTTCAGTTTTTTCTTCTTCTCAAATTATATGAACCCAAGATATGAAAGGTTTTTTTCTTTCTTTCTTCATTTATTTGTTGAAGTACATCCAACTTTGCTTTTCAGGCCTGTAAAACATTTCAAAAACAGTCAGGACAGCTTTGTAAGGTTTCCATTACTTTTCAGAGCAAATAAAAAGAAAACAGAGCTTTCTGGCATTGAGGATTCCAGTTGATGGACAGTTTTGAAATGTTTTTTTTGACCCATTCTTCTAGTAAAGGGTTGCACAAGTTTGAACTCGTCATTCATGCTTTTTTGTTTTGAAATTCTCCACACGTTTTCCTTTGTGGAGTGGGAAGCAGCAGATCAGTCCCGTTCCTTTAACTTTTTCTTGTTCAGCAGAATGTTTGCTCCTTTACTGTATGTAGAAATATGGGCCGAAGCCAGACAATCCAGGGTAGAGGACACGAGGTAGGATTGGAGTCTTGCATTCTTCTCTGCAACTTTGTAACTCCTCTGTCACTTTTTTTGCTTCCTCAATACAAAAATCATGGCCAGATATGGGTGTTTAAAGCATAGACTGTAAAATACAATAGACAAAGTATTACCCAGGTGACCCACAGGTTTCTGAAGAGAAGCCAACTGGAACACGCCCACCATATATCAATCAAAGTTAGCAGTGACTGCGAGCTCCTTCATCTGATCCACGCTGGAATAGAAGTAGAGCTGTCAGCGGATGTTTACTGTGGAATTTCCCATTCCAGATGTTTTTTGTGACCACTGCAATTAGATACCTCTGGGTTAGTATAAACTGCTGATTGTTTCACCAAGCTTTGTTCCATGATCATTGATGAGGAAGTGATAATGGCTAGCCATTGGCTAAGTTGTCAGTCAATCAAAAAAAACTACACTTCATTTTAGAAATAAATTTATTGTTTACATGTAGGAACTGGAATTTTTGTTACTTCTGATTTGGCATCAGTATGGAAGTTAGATGGTTGCTGGTGGTTAAAATGAGCAGAATACCACACAATTATCGTGTGTTATGGATAAGAATAGAGGGGAGTAAGTGTTCCCTGAAGTCTCAAACTCTGTGGAACGTATGTGAGCTACCGGTGCTGGGTGCAGCCTCCATTCCTTCACAAGATGGAGAGCAAGTCTGCCCCAGGTTTAGGTGACCTGGGATGTGGGTAGCTCTGGATAACAGTAGGTAAACACTCCATAATAGCAGCAGAGAGTGAGATAGTTTTAGAACTGCTGTGACTGCTTTCCATGTTATTTATGTAAGAACCCTTTGTTATGTTGTCTGTTTTGACCAAGTGCTAACCGCATAACTTCCGGTTTGCTCTCACAGAAAAGTAAGCTGCGTTGCAGTTCCACAACTGGCCGCTCAACGATGGCTCCTAAAGTGAGCAGTCTTTGTTAGTTATAGTGAAACCAAAGCCCCATGGAGCAGTGAACGTCCTTGACCTCTTCGGTTCCACCCAAGAACCATGATATTCACAGCTGTCGTGTGCCTTGGTATACTCTCCACCAGTTTTTAATATTGCTGTTTGGTGACTTTATGGCTCTGAATCAATACCTTATTCAACAGAATGAAGTATACTTGTGTTGGAATTCCACAGACAGTGTAATACATGTGGAGAAAGTGAGCTGAGGAAAAAATCTGCAATGGTCTATTAAGTTTTTAAATGGAGGGAAATGGGGAAAGGAACCTAGTGAGGGATGAGTGACAGTGCTTGTATAAATTGTATAGTACAGCAGTATGTGATATGGGAGTCGGCGTTCACTCACTCACTCAATGTCTCACACACTTCTTCAGTCACAAAAACAACTCTACTGTACCTACTATGTTGTGTGTGTGATGTAAATAAGTTTATCTGATGTTGATTCTGTCACAGCCTAAATCCTTTTCTGTCTAAATTCATCAAAACCTGAATGTTTCTCATTCAAGAATGTTCAAAACATAAATCCAATTTATCCAACTTTATCTAAACTTAAATATATCTAAACCTAAATCTGACTGTTGAGGTATTCCCTGGATTATACTCAAAAAGCTAACGAAACAGTAGCATTTACAACAATTTCTTTTCAAAAACCCACAGATGTTCCAGTGACTCAGACCTCTGTTGAAACATTGACATATTGAATGAAATGCCACTCCGCTTCAAAATTTATGTGAAGCAGCTTGACCAGTGACGTATGAGGCCTTGTTCAGGGTGGTCATGTGATTGTAGGCGTGCTGAAGCAGAGCTTAACCTCCATTACAGAAAATCAATGCTATGTCAAGCAAACGGGCTTGAGCATAACCTCACTAATCTAAGTAGACTCCCATGTTAAAATGTCAAACTTTAGAGTAGAAAAAAAATATTTACAGCCTGATTCAAAAACTGTTTTGGTCTAAATCGTTGGATTTCACATCAAAGACAACTCTGAAGAGGGAAATTCTTTTTAATCAACTCAGGAGAATCTACATAAAGCAGTAAATGTATTTCTCATGTGACTGACTGACAGTTGGCTCAGCTAATGACTAGCAATCACTTCCTCATCGGCAATCTTGCTTACCATTGCATTTTTGAGTTTGCAGTAACCCAGTGTTGCCCAAATGCAGGAGTAATTTTTGATTTCACCATTGAGTCAACATGGGAAACAGCATATTTCACTGCAAACGTGAGTTGGCAGCTCTGCCACTACTTCAGCGAGGATCGGCTGAAAGAGCTGGTGGCCACAGCTATCTTTGATTGAAATGCAGCGGGCGTTCCCATCGGCTTCCCAGACAACAGAGCTGCACGCAGTAAAAATAAAAGAGAAGAAGAAAAAAAAAGAGGCTTCAGAACTGCTCTTCAGAAACCAATGAGTCATGTGACTTTTGTCCATTGTTTTTTACAGTCTATGGTTCAGACCAAACATGCCAAAATGACAAAAATTCTTAAAAAGCCTAAAGTCCAAAAAAGCGGTCAACTCCAGGTAGTTGATGTGAACCTCTGACTGCCCATCTGTCAACACCCCTTTTACAGCCATGACACCATAAAGAACTCCCCACCCCAGGAGGGACACTTCTGTGGGAGCTAGCTTGCAAAAAAAAAGGGACTCCTCCTATCTGAGAATCTTTGTAGAATAACCTGGGTTCCCTCCAAAGTCTGAGAGCTAACATGCAGACGGTTGTTGTCATCACTTTGTGGTGGTGTTTTGATGTGTTTCATGATGAACAGTGAGTCCAACAGTGGAAAGCTCCCATCTTTCATAAGCCCAGTGGTAGGACGATCATTGAGGCCATCATGCCCAGCAATTATAAAGTCTTCCAAAGGCACAGTTTGCATCCCAGCTGAAACTAGGCTAGGCAGCAATGAAACAGGGCCACTCTTGGCTGTGAAGCATTCCCCTTAGACAGACATAGAGCATATATCCAGCTTGACAAAATAAAATACTGATTGGGGTGAAGAAATGTGCTTTTCTGAAAATTCATGGAGAACCAGAATGCTTGAACTCGTGGCAGAATGAGACGCAATTGTGTCTTGTTCTCTGAGGCTTACTGTCAGACCCCAATCATCCAGATAAGCTAAATCTTGTATGCCTCACAGTCTGAGAAGCCCACGCTGCCTTAACACATTTAGAGAAAGTGCAGGGATTACACAAATGTCCAAACAGAAAAACCTGATACTAATAGGCTATGCCATTGAATTTAAACCTCAGAAGCTGCAGATGGTGCTTTCTGAGCAATAACAGATGAAGGACACCCGTTTCTCCCAGATACAGGAGAGAAATGCCTTATTCCTCCTTAGTTTCAGTTATCTGTGGAGGCCAGGAGGTGGGCTTTTGCTCGAGGCTGACTTGCAAGGAACCTTGACAGGAGTTTGGGGCTTTACTGGCTGGGCACCCACAACAGAGGACAGCACTACTACTAGGGGATGGGGGCAATATCCTGAAGGTTTACTGGTACTCATAATTGCCTTGACATTGTACTGAGAGATGCTCCTTTCTTAGCTCAAACTTTACCTGTTCCAAAAAAAAAATCTTGGTTTCACTAGCTAGGTAATTATTATTTTTTAATTGTATTTATATTATTTAATTGTATTCTTGAAGTGCCATGAGATAACATTTGCAGTGATTTGGAGCTATATAAATAAAGCCAAATTAAATTGAAGTGAATTGTCCTGCTGCGGCATGGAAAGCTTTCAGTGCGTGGATAGATGTGAAGTGGGTCTGCTCACACCATGGTTATGGGAGGGGGCCAGAAGACGTGCTAGCAAAGACAGCTCCGTGGAGGGTTTACCAACCTGGCATTTTTTGCCACCATTCATGTCTAAGTACAGTAATGGTGGTGGGCAGAGATTTGCCCCATGACTACATCAGTTCAGAAGCAAAGTCCAGGTGCATGGGCAAGCAGTTTTCACCATAGTTAGTTCCTGTGAGAAGTAAAAACCAGGGAACCATGACAGCTTCTGAGTGGGTTGTGGAAAAGACCACTCAACATTCAGTTTTTTAGCGATAGGATGGAACAATGTGATAGCGATGATTCCTTCTGACTCTTCAGTGCAGTCGCAGCAGTAGTGTCACACTGACTTGACAACAAGTGCTTCTGGTTGTCCTCTGACTCACCATGCACATCATGGCCAATGTCCAGGATGTCATTCTCCTCCTGCTGATCGCCCAGCTGGAACTGTAGCTGCACAGTGCCCTCAAAGCGCCTCGCTTGATCTCCGTTAACCCTTCTACGTAATCCACGTGGTCTACCCAGCTACATATGGGAACTGAAAACCACTCATCCTCAGATTCACATAACTCTAGCTCCCTCAACGCTGAGAGTAAGGGGTCCGAACGAGAAACTACAACTCCAGCAGCTGCTACTCCTAACTGGGCAGCAGTAACAAACACCACTAAGAGAAGTCAAGCACATTTTGAGCCTTTATGTAGGTTTTTGGGGAAATCAAAGCTGGCTTACAGAACCTAATTAACCTAACTCTGTGGAGGTGTTCTCAGTGGGGAGAAGAGCATAAGAACTGAAGGATGAGCCTTCATTTACCAGGACTTCATCTTACGTTATATTACATTTAGCAGACACTTTCATCCAAAGTGACTGAGAACAAAGAACTAAATCAAGGCACAGCAGCACTGCAAATCACAAAGTGCAATAAGTCAGGATCTTGTAGAACCAGCTCACATTTTGTGTTTAATTTGCAAACACCCACTGTATTGTTAACATCACTCTAAAAATTTCCACTCATGATGCATTGGGCCCTTTTGTTCCTTTATTGTTGAATCCTTGTGTGTATATTTAACATATGCTATTGTTACCTCTGTTTTTTTTGTCTTTTTTATTTGAGTAATGTTATGATAAGGTTTTAGCTGTACATAATGAAGTCTAAAGTGGCATTTATGAGTGTAGCTCTATACCTAATCTTGTCTCTATGTTTATGTCAGCTATTGAGAAGTAATGGTTGTTAATAGTTCTTTGGCTTGTGCCCCAACGATGTATGCCCATATTCATCCAGATTATTTAAATGGTCGTATTATATTATGCACTGTAGAAGTAAAAAAAAGGAAAGTTCTTTACCGTCTTTTACAATCTTGTGAATGTATTGCCTTAAATGCAAAAATGGATGTATATCAGCAAATGAGATGTAGATAACAAGAAAAAAGAAGCATTTTGTGGGATTACTGCCTGCAAAGAAATAAGTCAAAGTAAAGGGAAAAAATGCTGTTTTTTTCCATTTTACAAATCATCTCAACTTTTTTATATTTGGGGTTGGATTACTCTGAACATATTTCTTTAGTTCTGCTTTTTTGATAAACTTTTATTGGACCTCACTTTTCTATAGTTTTTTTTTTTTTTAAATTGGTAGATCTGTTGAAATGTTTCACCGCATTGCATTTATAATAACCCTCTCAGGATTTATACAATATCTGACACATTCTGAAAATCGTTAATGGGTATTTAACTTTCCCCATTTTCATCTGCCACCCCTTCTCTTTAAGTCTTGCAGTCAGTTGAGTCAGTTGGTCGTTTTGTCTCAGTAACAGAGAAGGTTTTGGTACTGGTTGTTATCTGTTGTGAAGTGAACAATCCCCTCTGTGTTCTCAGTCACTCTTTCTCCTGACTCATTCATGTAGGGCTGCAATGAATTCAGAAAACAAAATCCAAATCCAAGCCAAAGACAACAAAATGAAGCCTTGTTTAAAGCTGCACTCGTCAGTTTTTCAAAGTGAAAATGAAAGGGCATTCAGACACAGAGCTTAATGAGTGTGACTGTCAACTTTGCTGTTCCCTTCTGTTTGGCAAGTGTTTTGAGCATATTCAAACTCCTTTATTTGTGTATGTGTGTGTGTGTGTGTGTTTCTTTCTTGCTTTCTTTTTTTCTTTTGTGGTGAACAGCTTTTACTTTAATTCAGGTTCTGTCATCCCTCTGGTTTCCAGTAACAAGCGAGTTTTCACTGGAAACTCTGAAAAGGGCTACAGTACGTCCTCTAACTTGTAAGAAAAGAAAGAGCTAGAGACTGGATGGTCAATTTAGTGTAGTCATTTTTGCAGCCATTTTTCTCCTATCCAGAATATGTCTCTGAAAGAGCCCTTTTACAAACCCTCCTGAAAAAAAATTACAGAAGTATTTTTAAAGGTGTCGAATCAAATGTGCAATAGCAGATTGTGCAGCTTTTGACCTCTGATGCATTATACAGTACATTTAAAGTTTAAGTTCACAGTAAAAACTCAAAAAAATTTACTAAAAAGTAATATGATGCTTTCATTATTTTAGGGGCAGGTTATAGCTAAATATGTCAATTCTGGATTAAATTTGATGTAAAATCAAAGAAAAAAATCAAGTCAAAGTCAGTAGTTGCAGCCCTGTTCACCTGTCATTTGTCACATTTCCTTTTCTCTGATTATTGCTGTTGCAACTTTCGGGTGGTTCTCTTCCAACAGGAAGAGGTGGAATTCCTTTTCTCCTTCCTCCCTTCTTTCCCCCTCTCTTCTCTGATTCGTGGCTGAGCTGTGTTCTGTAGTCAATGTATTTTCTCTGTAAGTGAAAATATGAATTGGATAAACTGTTTTGGTATTATGTTTGACACGTTTTTACCTCAACGTTGAACCTGTGAGTTTGTTATTTTACACATTGATTTATTCTGTGCATTTGTTTTACTATTGAGTTTTTGTGGCCTTTATTTTCTTCTTATACATTCATACCATTAGTCATTTGTTTTGTAAAGTCCTTTTTAGCACATTTATGGTTAGAAAAGACTTGTAATTGAAGCACAACATTTAACAGGCTAATATGCCAACAGTTTTTCAAATGGTAAAAGTTGCAATCCCTTTATCTGGTTTGTTGTTGTGTTTGAAATAAGCCTGAAAGTAACCCATGTCACCACAACAAGGCACTTATCAAGTTGTCTTGACAAAACGTAGGAGACTAATATTCATTGACAGAA
>JAOWBL010000011.1:10287249-10300588 GCA_028564865.1 Zenarchopterus dispar | reverse complement strand
TTTATTCAGTACAGGGTGAAACCCAAGAGGGCCAGTGGCATGAAGTGGAGGAAGACAGACGCCAGGAAATCAAGGAATATAGACAAGGAAAACAGATGCATTGACAAGGAAAGGAGAGACTGCTTCTAAACATATATGTGCATTCTCAGGAGCTCCTAAGTAGCAGACAAAGGCAATTTGGCCAGGGACAAACCCAAGATGACCAAAAACTATAAAAATAAAAAATAAAAGGAAATTCTGTGTGAGATGACCCTTTGACCCTTGAGATGACTAGTAAGAAACTTTTTGAATGTGGCTAGTATCTCAGTGTCTAAGTCAGGTATAAAAATGCGTTCTGTTTTCCTGCTTCCTTTTTACAATCCCAGGAAATTCCCACAAATTTTTATCATTCTGGTTTATATTCACCCCAAGGCAAAAGCCATTGAACATTTTATAGTTATATTAGATACATTGGGACTTGTGTCTCTGGAGGTCAAGCATGTAAAAAGTTAAAGTTAAAATATATAAATAAAGTGGGGTGCTTTTTTACCCAGGGGAACTTGGGCCTTGGAAATACGGCAGGATGTTTTGCAGGAACTGCAGGACATTTCCACTGAAGTGGAAAGACTCAGCTGTTCTGAATTGTTGTGAGTGAGCTGAGGCCTGTGGCTCTCACCTCGCTGGTGATGAAGGATATGGAGAGGATCGGTAAAAGCCACGTCACCAGAATTGTTGATCCATTGATGGATCCACTTCAGTTTGCATACAAGGGGCAGGAAGATGCAGAGATATTTATCCTTGACACCATTCACAAATACCTCAAGTCCTATAAATCCATTGCCAGGCTCCTGTTTGCAGTCTTCTTCTGTCGCACATTCTTACTGAGAGGTTTTACCTGCTCCACTGGCCCGTGACATTATGGAGGACTACATGTACTTGGGTAGAATTTTTGACAGTTTTCGGAGGTTTTTCTCCAATTTCGAAATACCACAAGTGTTGGTACCTGCTTAGAAAACTGAGTGCTTTTGGAGTCAACCTTCTTATTGTTTTCTATCACTCCTTCCTCGAGAGTGTGTTCACTATTTTTTATCTGATGGTTTAAGTCCATCAGCCTGCAGAACCAGACACACTTCAACACTGTTTTTAAGACTTGCTCAAATGTTATTGGACGTCCTGTTAGAGCTCTGTCTGCCCTCTGTGACCAGCACACAATCCTCCCAGACCTCGATCCTCCCAGACCTCTCACATATATTACACTCCGTGTTTGAGTGGCTTCCACTCAGACACGGAGTGTTAAATGTCACTAGTGTTGGATAACGCAGTCAGGTTGTGTAATCCAGGGTGCTGGACACAGAAGAGGCAAGACACTTTTGTTGCCACAGCAGTGCAGTACCTGAACTCTGAGCCTCCTGTTCCTTGTTTGAATGCCTTATTTCTTGTTTGTGTTCTATTCAGTGCTCTTTGTGCCTTTTAATTGACCCTCAGGGACAGATAAAGTGTTTTTTGGTTGACAACGAGCATCCCGAGATTGTGAAGCATCATGTGACGGGGCAGCTTATGTGGGTTGTAGACCTCATCTCAAAAATTAAAAAGAAGAAAAAGAGTTGAGGAAGAATTTACAAAATCACTTGCCTTGCCTTTGCCGACATGGCTTTCAAAAAATTAAGGAGTTGCTTCCGTAACACTATCCAGCTAACAAGATTATATACTTGTTTGCAGAAAAAACAAGAGCTAGCTGATTTGGGCGTGGCTGCAAAGCAGACCTGGAGGACTGCAGTAAAACTGGCACCAGAAGTGGTGCAGCCCAAGGATGAAAAACAGCAGGAAGACAGCAGATCTCAATAGATTGGATCTGGGTTTCACAAAAAAGCTCAGTCAAATGACACGGATTAACATTCTCATGTATTTGTGTGTTTGGTGACTGCCAGTGGTCAGATAACAAGCTAAATACATTCAAGGACTGACATAGCGACTGTATGCATGCCGTCAGATTCGGCTTCATCAAAATCTTCCAGGTCTTCATACGTCCACTCTGTGCAGGTATGAAGACCTTAAAGACAACTCTTGTTTTTCTCTCGCGATTATATAACCCCAGTCACCATAAAATGTCCTCTTAATCACACCTGGATTTTCTGAAGACCATGTTGGATGGTAAACTCTTCTTCAGCTCTTCCTTTTCTTTTCAGTTTTTTCAAGGTGAGACCAGAAACGTCTGAAACGTAGTAATGTCAACTGTTTATAAAGCTAACAGAAGAAGATGGATGTAAATTTTACTTCTGCATTAGGAAATCTGCAAAGAAATCCACATTAGACTAGCACTACCCAGTAATCATTGTCAACGTTTTGTGAAATTTGTGGGTAGGCTATAAATCTCAGATTCCCTATAATGGTTCTTATTAATGTATGAAAGGACATTTACATGTTATTGTTACTGAGCAAAACATTCAGCAAACATCCTATGATAATCCATGTGCTTATGTACTGTGCATGTCTGAAACTATTTTGTCTATACATAGTAAAAAAAAATCCAAATTTGATTTTATGATTGAAGCTCTTTTATGTTTTATTTTATTAGTTAAAGTGTTTAAACAAGGTGTGAAATGTGTATTGCTCTAGGTTGTTGGATGAATGCCTCTCTGTGAAAAATGTGGTCCCTTCATGGCCCCTTAACTTAACTTAAATCTCAGATCCCCCATTTTTTGGCACTGGTACTGGGACAGGATCTGGCTCGAAGACCAGAAAGATGGCAGGCCCCCAGGGCCTCGCTGGGAACAGATGGTGAAAACCTGGGCAGGGGGAGGAGTGGCAGTGTGCATCTGATCACGGGCGATGGTGAAGACTATTAAACAGTTCAAGAGTACTCCGGTACCTCCTGGAGAAGGATCTTGTGATTTGCTAGGTCTACAACTGAAGTCTGTACTGTCAGATTTTGGTCTTTGTGGAGGGGCTCAACTGCAGAACAGGAGATGCAGATATATGAAAGCTGCTAATGCAGAAAATCCAACGATTTCCAAAAGGAAGCACAGAAAAACCAGGAACACAAATTGGAGTGGAAACCCACTAGAGAAGCTTAGAGGCCTCGGTTAAGGGTAGCAGGCAGGAGCAAATAGACTGATGAAGGGTAAGAAGATCCGAGCTATTTCTTACTTATAACAAAGAAAGTCCAAGCAGATGTCACATACAGGGTCTTAATAGTTCAATAAATGAATGAGCTCCTGTATAGAGGTTACTATATGCTAACTCTTGCTAGCAAGTTTAAAAACCTTTGAATTTAGTGTTTTCATTTGTGTATTTGTAGCAGTTACTATGATGAAAAATCATGACATTTGATTTTGTGATTTTTTTTTTCTTTTCAGGACGTGTGATCAAATCAAAACACAAAAGTAAGAACAAACATTTGTTTAGGCTCAGATAAAATGAAATAAAATCCTGGTGAGACTGATCTGCCAAAAAAAAAAAAAAGTTTCATCGTGGGAGAAAAAAAATAAAAACACTTTCAGCCTTGTTTCAGACCTTCCAGTTTTTCTCTCTCAGCTTGGTTCAGTTTGTTGTCACTTTGTATGGGTGTGTTCTGTTGACGCTGTTGTCAAGTGACTCATCTTACTTTCCTCATGCATTTCATGGTTTAGAGCAGCATTTTCGCCCAGTCAGAGCAGTGGGCCTCAATGACATCCGAATTTTTTGTAAAGGATACAAAGTCTCCAGGGGCAAGCTGGAAATATATTCTTCCAATCAAACTAAGAAAATAGCATAAATCCCATCCTGACTGTAAAATGCTGCAATTCATAGACCAGTCCACTTCAGTCCACCACCAAGTTCTGTGGCTGTCTACTTGCTCATCCAACAGCGTGTCTTAGACTTCAGTGGTGTAATATACATGTAAAAGTATTACTGAAAGAAACCACTGTGGATTCCCTCCCCTGACCATTTCTTTTAAAATTTTTTCATTTTCTCCTTCCTGTCCTAAATATTGTCTCCCTCTGACCTTCTCTCTGTGTATGTGTCTGTGCACATGAATGTGTGTGTGCATTTCTGTGTGTGTTTGCCAATGATTGGGTTGCCCTATGTATGTTTTTTGTATACCCCTGTTTGTACTTTGTGTGTATGTGTGTGTGTGTGTGTGTGCGCGCGTGTGCAAATGTGTTTCTTCTCTGGCCAGGTGAGAAGGTCATGCAGGATGATGAGTTCACCTGTGACCTTTTCCGCTTCCTGCAGCTGCTGTGTGAAGGACATAACTCAGGTACAGTTAATAACTCAGGTAAAGGTGCAGCAACATTCTCCGTCACTGATAACCCGCAAATTTCTGTTGGGAAAGAAGTTCCGCTCCATATCTGCTAGTAAAGTGAAAGACAAGATCCACTCCTGTAAAATGTTTTTTAGTAGTTAGAGGCCTTGTTTTTTTTATAATAATAATAATAATAATGATAAATCCTTTTTTTCTGTTTCCCCCATAAACATTTCCTACAATGCTTAATAAACTAAAAGTAAAAGTAAAATTAGTGTATCATCAGATTTAGGAGACTTAATCTACTGGTTGTGTTCACTGAAGGTGGTTAAAAGAAAAACAACTTTTGTAAAATTCCATAGAATTTCCACTAATCACACATGAAAATAATGTCACGAATAAATTCTGAACAATGTCTGAAATTTGGTAAACTCAAAGAGCTCCAGTTCTAACAAGTACCTGCTCTTCCACTTAGCATATGTTTAAAAATGGCTATCTCATGCTGCTGAACTCAGAAAGTGATGTTTCCATTCCTGGTTGATTTATTCACAAGGAAAACATTTTGTTCTTTAATTTATGGAATCTCATTTCAGACTTCCAGGACTACCTGAGGACACAAACAGGGAACAATACAACAGTCAACATCATCATCTCAACTGTTGACTACCTGCTCAGAGTTCAGGTAAAATTCTTCTGTTGGCTGCAGCTGAAAGGACATATTTTATATCAAGTGTTTTTTGCTTCAGATCTGAACAATAACTTTATGTTATGTCAATCTTTTGAGTTCAGTAATTACCAGTGGATTTTAAATTCATATAAGAAACACAACTCTCCCCTAGAGAGGCAAAGTGCCATGAAAATGTGTTTGTTCTAGACTGACTGGAAGTTTTTTTTTTTTTTACTTCTATGTAGGCTTGTTTTGATAATGATATGATATGATATCCACAGAACAATATGATTAAAAAGTGGGTTACATTGTTTCCAGAAACTTTAGATTCAACATTATTCCCAATGGCTTCAACAGTCCCTGTGACAAGTCCAGAATTCTAGGAATGACTGTGTATGTCATCAGGAAATGCAGAGTTGTCTTCTGTGTTCTGTTCATTTTTAAAAAAAATTGTAATCATTTTATGAGATATGGAATTAATTGCAACTTTGCAACAGTGTATATAGGAATATAGGAATTATTCTATACATTCACATTAATTCACTTGGAAAGCTTTGAAAATAAACAAAATTCTGCCACCTTATTGGTAATATTTGAGAAAAAGCTTTTGAAAAAGCTGAAAATTCTAAATGTTTTGTCTTTATATGTCAGTGTCATAATGCATCGCTATGGTGCTGCACAGTACAAGGATACATTATGACACTTACAAAGCTTAGAAAAGTACCTATTTAGATAACTGAGTTAGCTTTTGTTGCAACTTGCTGATTTTAATCTCGGTGCTCTGTGAACTGAAGCATGTTAAAACATTACTTACATAAAAACAAAGCTGAATCATTTATCAATGAAGGAGAAAAATGTTTAACCTCTGAATGTTTGACTATCTGTGTTGGAACTCTTACTACTAATAATACTGTGCTACTTTTAAACCCCCCACCCTCCAACCACCACCCACTACCACCCCTAGGAGTCCATCAGTGATTTCTACTGGTATTATTCTGGAAAGGACATCATTGACGAACAGGGCCAAAAGAATTTCTCCAAGGCAATAAATGTTGCCAAACAAGTTTTCAACACACTTACAGAATACATCCAGGTAGGAGAACGAACACCTGTGAATGGGCCAGAATTTTGGAGGGGAAAAAAGAAGTAATTTTGAAGCTGCTAAGTGAAGAACTCAGTTAGGTTTTTTTGTTTTGTTTTGTTTTTTGTTCCAATTACTCAACCAGCCAAAAATTTGGACACACTTTCCTATTCTTGAGAAAGTGCAGAGGAAGTGTATATAGTATGATTGAATACAGTATGATTGAATACAGTATTATTGAATACAGTATTATTGAAAAGAGTATGATTGCTGACAGTTAAACTGTATTGTATGCTGTTTCTAAAGATAAGGTCCCTTATTTTGCTATAATATGGAAATGAATGATTTACAGTTTCAAAGAATAAAATACACTTTACCCTGTTGGCTTAACACTATGTTACTGCTGTCGCAGGGTCCGTGCACAGGAAACCAGCAGAGTTTGGCTCACAGTCGACTTTGGGATGCTGTGGTTGGTTTTCTCCATGTCTTTGCTCATATGCAGATGAAGTTGTCTCAGGTTAGTCAAAATCACAGAGGGTGGAACTTCACTAATATTTTGGTATTTCTTAAACAAACCCATGGATGGGCTTTTGTGTATATATTGAAGACTTTCTAAATTGTGCAGTTTTTGCACAGGGATCAACATTTCTGTATTGACGACACAACTTCAATGCATGTGTGCATGTTGATGATGTCACAGAACAAGTAGTAATGCTATCTAGAGGATCTACAGTTATAACTGAATGTGAATAAAGTAGTAGCAGTATGAAAATAACATTTAACCAAAAAAAAAAGTTCTACATTTAGAAATTTGGAAATAGTATAAGACCCCCAACCCCTTTTTTCTTTTTTCTTTTTTTTTCACATCAGGATTCCAGTCAGATTGAGTTACTGAAAGAACTGATGGATCTGCAGAAAGACATGGTGGTCATGCTACTGTCAATGTTGGAAGGTATGTTTGATTTCTTCATCATGAGTGGAAGAAACAATAAATCAGGCATGGTAATATGGTTGTGGTGGTGGAGGTACGGAGATGCAACAGGAGATGAAAAGAGGCCTCAACGATGAAGTGTGTTTTGCTGAGCGTGATTTGACACAATGCATTGATCTTCTTAGACCCATTTTAAGTGACAGCACAAGCTGACTACTTCTGCAAAATTAGATTACATCTCTGCCAACGGCGAGCTCTGAGATCAGGGTGGACGTAAATAAATACTCTCGCTATGAATTTGACCTCTGTGGATGATTAGAATGTGTCATGTTTTGTTGTGATTTATAACAAAGACGAGGAATTTCTGTGGCAGGTAATGTGGTGAATGGGACAATTGGGAAACAGATGGTAGACATGCTGGTGGAGTCTTCCAACAATGTCGAGATGATCCTGAAGTTCTTTGACATGTTCCTCAAACTGAAAGACTTGACCTCTTCAGACACCTTTAAGGAGTATGACCCCGATGGAAAAGGCAAAGCTCTTTAAACATATTTTATCATTTCATCATACTCATTGAGGCATCATCAGGATTTCCTTCTTTTATTCTATAAACATGAAGGCAAATTAGTATTTTTTGTTTTTTTAACAAATCAACAGGAATCATCTCCAAACGGGATTTCCACAAGGCCATGGAGAGCCACAAACACTACACCCAGTCTGAAACCGACTTCCTGCTGTCCTGCGCTGAGACTGATGAGAACGAACTCCTCGACTATGAAGAATTTGTGGAACGCTTTCACGAACCAGCCAAGGTAAATTAGGAAAATAAGATCTTTATAAATATCCCATTTTCTGAGGAGTTGATCAAATCTCAACCACCTGGAAAGATTAGACTCTTTTGGTATGCTGACACAGCAGCATTGAATTCATTCATGATGAGTGGTGCTTCTGACATACCTTTATCATACTGTAAGCAAATAAATGTCTTCCTGTTTACCTCACAGATGAGCCACATACTTGTAAACATCCTGCCCCCATGAACAATTTCATTGACCAATGCTTGCTGAGTAGTCATTGTATAAAAGGCTAATGGATGCAATGATGCGTCAAAAGTTGAAAATTCCTAACTTTATATGGAAACTCGATGCAACGTGCAGAATCAATGGTCAGCTTGGCAAAGCCTGATGTTACTCCATCCAGAGGTAATGGATGGCGATGCACAAGATGTTTTCAATGCTGCTGAACGTAGGATAATTCTACCATCCTGTCATATTTGAGTTTTGTTTTTACAGTTTCATTTATTTGAAGTAAACATGTTGCGGTTTTACTACTCCTCTTATAACTCATATATATTGTCTTCTTTGACTGAGTGATTCTTTGATTAAAAGTTTATTTGTAAATTTTTGGGTGGGCCTTTAAAAAATGTTATTTCAATGAGTGAGATTGAGATGCAGTAAGATGTTGCCACTGGTCAGTTTTTAAACTGAGCTGTGAAACCTTTTCTTTGGAAAAGATGCCCTCTTTATATAAAGCTTCTTCCTTTCATTGACACAAAAAGGGGGGTGAGGAGGGTTGGTGTTTTTTTTTCCGGTCGCCTACTGGTGTGGAGGGTTTTTTTTTAATTTCAACTTTATAACATGGGTTTAGCTGCTGCTTTTGGTAATCCTGCTAAATCAAAACAGATTATACTCAAAAATCATTTTAAAAGTAATTGTGGCTCTCCAGGACATTGGCTTCAATGTGGCTGTTTTGCTGACCAACCTGTCCGAGCACATGCCTCATGACACTCGGCTGCAGACCTTCCTGGAGCTGGCAGAGAGCGTCCTCAACTACTTCCAGCCATACCTGGGCCGGATCGAGATTATGGGCAGTGCCAAGCGCATTGAAAGGGTCTACTTTGAGATCAGTGAGTCCAGTCGGACACAGTGGGAGAAACCTCAGGTAACATTGTGTTCTGCTTTACCAGCAACTTGAACGTGTTTGGGGTTTTTTTTGAGACATGTATCTTTGAGGACATATGCTCCTTTAATCTCCTCATATCAGAGGGATAATTCCAACTCCCAATTATTTGACTTTGTATCCAGGTCAAAGAATCCAAGCGGCAGTTCATCTTTGATGTTGTTAATGAAGGTGGGGAGAAAGAGAAAATGGAGCTTTTTGTGAATTTCTGTGAGGACACCATTTTTGAAATGCAACTGGCAGCTCAGATGTCTGATGCTGGTGAGCGCTCATCTGTGAAAGAAGAGGGTGAACACGAGAAGCCAGACGAAAGCCCGGAGATGGGCTTCTTCTCCGTTACCACAATCTGCATGGCACTGCTTGCTCTTCGTTATAACGTCATGCTGCTGATAAAGGTAGGAGCTCACAGCGCACGCTACCACTTAATCCTGTAGTCAGTGCTGGATATTTGTAAAAAAGTTTGAAAGGGCAAAGTGAACATGTGCACATTTGCTATTTTTGTGAGTCAGAGATCAGACATTATCAGTAATCAGCTGATATATATTAGATAAAAACGTCAAAGGAATGCCTTCAATATATGTTAGATATCTATGTTTTGCAGAAAGAAGTGTGAGTTGTGGACTGGCCAAAGATGGACACTCAGAGGCAGGGCTGCTGCACTCACCTCAATGTTTCCCTCACGTACACTTTTGGCTGTTTTGTTCTTTTTTTCAGGTGCTATCCATGAAGAGCTTAAAGAAGCAAATGAAAAAGATTAAGAGTATGACAGTGAAAGACATGTTGACCACCCTGGTTTCCTTCTACTGGTCAGTGTTGCTGGGTCTCCTTCATGTAGGATTTAGTGTGGCTCGAGGATTTTGCAGAATCTTCTACAACACCTTTGTTGGAGGAAATCTGGTAGAAGGGGCTAAAACAATTAAGGTTGTCATAACCATTTCATTAAAAGAACTAGGTTATACATGTCAATGAACATATAGATCCACTACCATGTGTCCTACACTTTCATAACACCTAATCTGCATCCCTCCCCAGGTGTCAGAGCTGCTGGCCAACATGCCTGACCCCACCCAGGATGACACGCGTGGTGAGGGTGAGGACAAAGATAAAAGGTTGTCTGACCACAGCTTTCCGAAGGAGGACCTCGCTGACCTGACAGTCAGTACGAGCGAGACTGAGCTCCTGACAGACATTTTTGGTCTGGACTTGAGAAGAGAGGGGGGACAGTATAAGATCACCCCTCACAACCCTAACGCCAGTTTCACTGAGTTCCTAAACTCCCCGTTTCCGTCTGCAGCCCCATCTACTGCACCTAACCCCGAAATCAGACAAAGGGATCGGGTGAGTCAAAGCTTTAACAGCCTTTGTCCTTGTCTTTATCACCGCAAACATCCACGTCCATGATTTTACATGGTCATCTAAACGGCACATTGTCCCAAAAGTCACATTGGCTGAAAATAGACAAAAGTATATTTGTTTAGATGTGTAATTTATGGGGGGACGTGTTGACCAGAGAGAGGTTTGAAACAGAATTTTTCAGATTATTTCATGCTGTAGAGTAGATGACATCATCAGCAAAAGTGAAGACCTACAGTAGGTGGAAAAATCCCACAAGAAAGAATCCTGACACATAAACTTTTATTTCTTGAAGGCTGCAAATGTCATCCAAACTCTGACTCAGACTACTGTAGTCCAAAGTGTTGCGACCCATTTCAAGTTTGAATAATGTGGCTATAATAACTTGTGGCCAAACTGTGGACTCCAAAGTGGGCTGTGTTTTCCACCGAATTTAGCCAAACCCTATTAAATTCTGCTTGGCTTAAAATCCATCATTTTTGTGAGTTTTGGAACCACTGTAAGAGGAATTGTCCCCAAAACACACCGATCCTACTTGAACTGGTTGTTTTGATGGGGTTTTGTCAAAGATGCTTGTTGTGAAAAGTGCAGAAATTGAGTAGAGACGGGAGAAGAAGAAGTAGAAATGTGTGGTATAGCATTAGGGGTGTATCCACTGTTTTACACTGGTACCCCATAATTATGTCAGGACCTATACTGATGTATTTCTAATGGCTGGTATTCATATACTGTTGTGCTTTTAAAGCAACACCGCAGAAAAAAACAAATGATGTGTGAGCCTTTTTAAAATCTCTGCAGCTTACTTGTATGTAAAGATTTCACCTCCAGAAAATGCTCCCTCAAACCTGGCCTGAATGTCAATTTTTTAAATTTCTTTTTTTGTGATGCTATAATAAATACCTCAGTTCTTCAGTCTGATGATGACACGTGCTGCTCACTGGCTTCTCTTGATGGTTCCTCTTCCATCCCTTCTTACTAGATTTCTGCTGGTTGACACATTTTTTAGCAGTTCATTATTGGGGTGGATTTCAGGATCAATGGTTGGATTTTCATTGTTAACTCCTGGATGATGGCTTTGACGTTCACTAATCCTTGCCTTCCCTCCTTCCTGCTGATGTTCTAATTCCCTTTTTATCTCCACTTGTATGGAACCACGTATTAGCCAAGGATGTTATTACTATAACTCCAGCATGGATATGGACCATACAAGGCCAGGGCTCATTCCATAAATAAATGCAGAATAAAACATTTGTGGCTTGCAGCCTGCACCATTGGTCTGCATTACTGAAGTCAAGGAAATCAAAATCAACTCCTCCTCTAACTGCAACTCTGCCTCTTCCTCTGGCTGTCCCTCCAACAACCATTATTTTGTCTTTATTGTTGAGATGAATTATTCAAAACAGATAACTAGACCTCATTGGATAACAGATACTGAAACTTTAGTTTAACTTGACAGATTCATAGATCTTGTGGCTTGTGACAGCATTGTGTGCCACAGAACACGGCTCCGATTTCAATACATCATTCCCTTGTACTTTCAAATAGATCTAAGTTTTCAATGTTCCCAACAAGAAGTAGTTACACTTTTATTTAAGAAATTACCGGAAGTCCAGTGTTGTTGCTTTTTAGATACTAAATTACCACTGCGCTCTTAAATACTGACAAAACAGAGTTTTGTCAGTATAGATTTTAGCAGAAGTAAATCTGCCCCTAAATTAAAAATAATGATTAAAAAAAAACCTTCAAATTCAGATTGAAATGTTGAATTGCTGTATCTGACATTGTGTTTTTCTAACCATAGCCCACCTTAAGTAGCACAGAAAAAACAAATAAAATAAATGATAAACCTTTTTTTTTTCCAACATTCATGCCATGCACTTGATGAGTACACCTGTAAATACAATACAAAAAAACTATTTTTTTTTTGTCTTTCAGACAATGAGTTTTCCTGCTGAGGAGAAGGAAGAAGCCCCGATAGCTGAATCTCAGCCAGACAAAACATATGAGTATGTACATATCTTTGCTGTCCTGGTGTAAAGTGCATATAACAGCTAAGAATTTGGTCCTTTAAAATTTTAAAAGCACTGACAAATGTCAAAACAGACAACAAGGTAATGACTAGTGAGAACTGCTTTCTGGTTTCAGAGCTGGTGATTTTGAGAGACAGGGGAGGCAGCAGAAGAATGAGAAGATGAAAGCCAAAATGAGGAAACATCACAGCCCAAAGTCCGATGAACCTGACACGCAAGAGTCAGTCTTCTTCAAGAAAATCTTAGCCTACAAGAGGAAATTACTGGTACCAGCAAACTTTCCACCCTTTAGCGGCAGGTCTTGCAGTCTGTCAGTAGTTCAGTGGTTTAAAATGAAAAATAATGTACAGTACATGTTAATGCTGTTTTGCAAAAATGTATTTCGAAGAAGGTGAAAGAAGTCTTGTTTCAAGAGAATTAGTCTTACTTTTTTCTTTAGTGGTTAAATCATTTAGCTAGTTTTAAGAATTCTAGTCAATAGTATTTTTCTTACTCCATTGGTTGAGATAGTTTTGCTTGATGTTGGAATACTTGACATGATTTAGTGATATTTGGCTCATTTCTAGAGGGGCTATTTTTGCAGTGTGTGAAATGACTGGAAGGAGTTAAATGACGTGAAAAGCATCTGCTTTGCAATTGTGTGTCCAACATCTCAGTCCCAGAATCTGAGTCCATCCTCTTGTTCTTCCTGCAGAACTACTTTGCCAGAAACTTCTATAACATGAGGATGTTGGCCTTGTTTGTTGCCTTTGCCATCAACTTTATTCTGCTGTTCTATAAGGTAACCTCACATGGATTTTACTTGTTAAAAAAGTGCATATAACAAATATATTTTGTGTTTTTTATCAGTACGTTCAGGTCTTTGGAATTTTTTTGTATAGCACCAGTTCACAACAAAAGTTAATTTAAACTTGAATTTGACCAAATTAAATTCAAGTTATAATTAAATTCATCTTAGTTGTAGTCCAGTTACATCACTGTTAAACCCTGTTCACTGTAATCTGTGTCATTCAACATTTTTCCAATACAAATTTATGTAACGTCAACAAACACAATAAGATTATTCTGAGGATACTTGACATAAGTGCATCATGGGTGTTCCTCAGCAGTTTAG
>JAOWBL010000011.1:10253199-10277424 GCA_028564865.1 Zenarchopterus dispar | reverse complement strand
TTTACTTGTTTCCTCTTCTCTTTCTTTTCATCTTTTTTTATGTTGCTGGCTGTTTGTGAATCGGCAAAAGGCCGGATTACTCCCATCACATGGTTGGCTTTGTTATTTGTTCGGTCAAGAGTTCTTGTGTCCCACCGGCCTGCAGTGGACTGATGTGGTGCTGATATAAGAAAATATAACAATAACCGAGAAAATAGGGATGGTCTTAACTCAAAGCCGCGATGGCGAGAAAAGACAAGCGTAGAAAAATGATTGCCGTCTCAGATGGAGATTTTGATTTCTTGGTTACAGATTCTGTGTTTTTATTCTCAGATTGAGGGTTTTGATTTGTAATAAATTTATCATTGAACTGACACCCTGGGATTGAGGAGGAGAAGGAGGGACTGCACGTTTTCTCTTGCTCAGCTATTCTCCCCCCATGTTGACAGGAGTGTAAACTGTGAATTTAATTTTTGGCATCACATTACACAATGCTCCTTTAATATTTTGCCAACGTAACCAGTGTAGCTTTCATTTACCGTGGTGTATGGTAACTTTATGCCCAGTTATTAGGCATTCTTTTGATAAATAAAGCAATAATGGATGGATTGTTGAATATGAATAGGTTTTGCTTTTTAATTTAACTTAATCTTGAATCTTTTGATACAGAAGTTAATTTAAAGCTGTTGAGTCGACCTAGTATTTTCTTGCATTTTATACAGACGATGTATGAATTAATTTTGGACAACAGTCCGCATGTGAGAGGAACATTAAACAGCATGTGGGTTAATTCATTTTAACTGAAAAGGTGTTCGGATGTACAAAGTGAATGAGTTAACTCAGTTTTTACAACACTGTTTCATGTATATTAGAATACAGAAAACTTTGCTTTATTATCATGACAATAACAGTTCAGAGGAGAACTTCCTCTTTTGCCCCAGATGGCCAGGAAGTGATGGTACTGTGGAGTCAAAAATAACATGCAAAACACCTGTAGGCAGTGTAGATGTGGTTAAACAGACAAAAAGCTAGAATTAAATGATTGTTTGTGGCATTATGGACTGTCTCTTTGTCTTCCTGAAGGAAACCGTAAGTGTTGTTGCTGTATTAGTATAATGATGTTTTAAAATAGCAACACTGAGTAGCCCTGGAATCAATTTTTACATTGTTTTTTTTCCTTTCCTCCCAAAATGAATTCAATCGAAACACAAAAATGTATATTTACCTGAAAGACTGACCAACGCAAACCCACAGAATCCAGCTAGAATCCAGCGCATGATTACATCAAGAGAAAAAAAGGTTTCAAATGCAGACGCCGGAGATGTGTCGAAGTCTCGCTACAGTCCCTAAACTGCTGTGAATGCAGATGAGACGAGTCTGCAGCAGAAGGGAGCCGTCTGTCTGAAGCACAACTGAAATGACGCAAATAAGGGGAAGAGTGCCGTCTCACCAAACCAAATTAACTTGAACAACCCACACAACTCTCGGAGCTCAAAGCATTTTCATTCACAGGTTCATTTCTTTTAGGATCAGCTGAAACAATAATATGAAACTGAGAATACATAACAGTGAAGACATTTTTTTCTTTTTCCTTTGGTATGTATGACTCTTAAGATAATTAAACAACATTAGTATAATATCAAGTATTGTGTGTATGGCATACTGAGTGTACCTATATCTATATCTATATCTATATACATACATATATATCTATATCTATATCTACATATATATATGTATATATATATATGTATATGTATGTATATAAGACTGTCTCTTATATATATATATATATATATATATATATATACGTTTGATCCGGTCCTGTTGTGATAAAGAAAGAAGCGTAGTATTATTATTATTATTATATTATTATATATATATTATTATATATTATTATATATATATATATATATATATATCAGTGCTATCAGCAGTTTAATCCATACAGTGAAATAGTTCGCAAAACTTTATCACAGTCTATTTGGATATTTAAACTTTTACACTCCAAATGGAGTGTGGGACAGACAAAAAAAAAGTTGATTCTAGGGTTTTTATATTTCAGGACATGATAACGATCAATAATTAGTCAAAACAGTAAAAATCTGGCTCTTGCCAAGTATTGAAACTCCTTTCAATACTTCAATAAATAAATACAGTAAATACAACACCAGAGCAGTAGCAATACATGATTTATTACAGCCATAAAAGAGGCCAGTAAGTAGAGCGTATGTATATGAAAGTACAGGCAATTATTCGGCATCTTGCAGAACCACCTTGTGCAACATGTTGAAGTAACTGGTTTCTTCATGATATTATAATTCTTCATAAAGATACTTCAGTTCATTTAGCATTGCAAATATTTGCTTATGCACATCTGTCTTAAGGCCCCACCAAAACATTTCAATCAAGTCGAGGGCTGAACTTGCACTGGACCATATTTTGTCTTTTTCAACCATTCTGTTGCAGGTTTAGGCTCATTTTCATGTTGCATAAACAAATTTTGGCTGCTACTTACAGATGCTGCTATATCAGACTTTGGACTGCTTTATAGTACAAAGACAAGTTCAAGGTGGACTCAGTGACTGGGGAGTACCCAGGTCCTGCAACTGTAAAAGCAACATGCATCATCACCCCTCCACCACCACGCTTACCCGTCGGAATGAAATGTTTGCAGTTATATTGTGTTTGGTTTTCATCAGCTGTGGTCCTTTACATTATAGTGAAATATTTATACTTGTCTAAAGAACAAGAAGACTTGTGGTTCATTCTGGTGCGACTTATTTCAAAAAATGAAAGGGAAAAGTAGGACAGTTTCTTTACTTTTAATTTCCAAAACATTTCTAAATAAGCAAATGCTCAATGATTGAACACATACTAAATGAACCCTTCTGAGCTGTAGCACTTATTATTTTTATTTATTAGTGTTTTGAAGAATGGTATGGTCTGACTTCTGGTGAACTTGTTGTCGAGCCCTCACCTGAGAAGACTAACATTTATTTTCTCACTGCAGAATGAAAGAGTCTAAATTGTTTTGAAATTGCCTTATTACCCTTTTTTGGTTGATAAGAAGCTGTAATTGCTTCTCTATGGCCACTTCCACACACCAATCTGACTATATAGATGTACTAGTGAGCCCCTCCTTATTCCACATCCACTCTCATGTGCATAGACAGTGATCCCATGGAGGTGTGTTATTCCCCTCCCAGTGTGTACTTTCATAAAGCATTACAGCGTTCAGTGATCTCAAGACAAACCCTTTACTCTTGTTTGTGATCCACAATCAACAAGCCTAATGTCTTCGTTCATGGACAGTTTTATTCAGTTGATACTGAAAAATCCCATTTATTAGAAAAAAGTTTCTACCTTGTTGCTGACGTAGGATGCATTCATTGTGTTAGGCTCTGCTTCCCCATCACTGATGGAGATCAAATATGGCTTGTCCAAATGGTCTCTCCAACCACTGCGGCTGAAAATCTTGTTGTTGTTTGTTTGTTTGTTTTGCCCGAATGCCACTGTCACAGTGATTATTCCTATCCACAATTCACACCCAGCTCATTTCACTCCTATTCTCACTAACCCCTCATATCAGTACAGCTGACACATTAGCTCTGTGAATGGAGCTAAATCAGTGCTGATGTCTTTCCTCTTTGACATTGTGTTAGCAGACAACTGAATGCTCTTGACCAGCAAACAGCAAAAGTTTATTTGATTGACACCACCTGGTTGCTTCTTGCCTTCTTGACTCCTTTGTAAACAGTAAGCAGTTTTTCTCTTTTTTGTTTACGCATTACTTCTCCATTTGTTCTGTAATTAATAAAACAGTGATGTGTCCCAGGTCATTGCATTTACCACTCATTATAATTATCTTTCTTCTTAACACACTGACACTTTTTCACATCTCCCTGTAAAATTTACATACAATGTGAATTACGGTAAGCTTAAATCATTGAATTTCCTTGAAATATTAAGTATTTAATCATTCATTTGAACTGTTCAGTGCTTTTGGTGGGTCAAAAATGTCATCAGGCACTTGTGTCTGTTTTGGACAAATTAGGAAGTGTTATATTTCTGACACGCTAATCTAAACCAGTGAACATGCTGAGCATTATCGATCGTGTACAGCCGTATAAAGCATCTGGCAAGGCTACAGACTGGTATCGTTCTTATGCAACACCCAGAGGCAGTCAAGAGTGAAGGTCTCGGGTCAACCAAGCTGATCACATTTCCCTAATTTTCATAGAGCTGATATGCTCTGTGAAACACCAGCTTGGTATTTGACTGCTGGATGAGATTTCAGTCAGTTTTCGCAATGTGTGATGCAGAGATAAACAAAATAGAAATACTTTGTCTCACTCAAAAATTATTTTCAGATTACCCAACCTATTTTCTTTATTACTGAGAGTTAGAAGAATACTTAACGGTTCTGGTTTCTCAAGTCAGATGTTTTACTGCTTCTTGTTGCAAAGAACACAGTGTGAGGTCACGGATGATTCAGCTACATTATGAAATTGCTAGTACCTGATTAATTTCATATCAATGCCGATTTATGGAACTTTTTTGTTTTTTTGTTTACTGTCTGTTTTCTGAACATTACAATCTATTGAAAGTCAACAAAAAGTCAAAGCAGTTGTCAAGTTTGTGGAGTCAAGTTTGTGGAACCACTTTAACCTGAATCAGTACTGATGAAGATGGTGTTAATGAATGTTTTGTTGTTTTATAAATTCATAAGTCTAACTCCAAGTTTTAAAAATAAAACATGACGGTATCCTGTCAGTCTGATTATCAACAGTTATCCTTTCAACCACCAGAGGGCGACAGCGAACCATAACAGCATAACAATATGAACTCACAGCTCACTGTAAGCTACAAGAAATGTTTTATTCTAACAATATAATTACAACATTTACAATAACAAAATGATATAAACATATAGTGAAGAACAAAAACATTAATATACAGGTAATACTGATTGCAGGTGTACCTGTAACATTCTCCATGAGGCTTTTACTCCAGTTGAAATGTAAACAAAAGGAGGGCTGTGTATTGTGACTATGACTGAATAACCAAAGGAGACCTTAAGTAAGTGGTGCAGCAGTGTTTCAATCACAAGCAGGAGTACTGTAGGCCTAGTTACTGATGTCTGACAGGAATATGTTGCAGCAGCAGGATGTGATGTGAAAAAAGTTCATATTTTCAGTTTCTCATCCAAGGCGGAAGTTACAGCAGTGCTAAAAACATAGACACAAAAACTGATGATGATAATAATAAATAAACATAAGACAATTAATTCGCTGGTTTAAAAACAAAGCTATAAAACTGTAAAAGTGATTATGTAATTCATGTTTATACAATACTGTACAGACTTTTTAGACACTACTGATATTTGAATTTTTATTCATTATTGTACATCAATCAGACTTTATCTGAAGTAAAATTAGAGTGTTGCAACAGATTTTAAATTGAAGCAATTAATAAGTTAAAGTTGGGACAAAAAAACACCAAGAGGATAGACTTCTTTTCAGAGTGATTTCAGGACACTGCAAAGATTGTGGACAACCTGATTTAAAGCAAAAAAGAATAACAAAACAAAAGACAGGATTTTAAAGAATTCATAAAGAATTCATGAAAAAAAAAGGATTTGAAAACACGTCATTAAAATATGAAGAGATTCTGTAATCTCTGGGATCAGAGGCAGAGCTGAGATGCTGCTGCAGTGGAGGTTGGTGCACAGACAAAAGAAAATGTAGATAATAACTTACAGAGCCGAAAATCACAGATGTAACCAAGGTCCAGAAACACTGCGGTCTTCTCCAGACAAGAATTCAAATTGCTTTTGACATTTTACATCTCAACACCTGTGATGGTATCAGGCTGCACTGTTGCATGTGAAATACATAATTACATGTCTGCTATAAAGAATAATAAAATCATCTGATCACAATAAATCAAAGTGTTAGGTGGGTGGACAAAAACAATATTTTTTTTAGTGTGCCATCTTTTATTTTACCAACATTTAAGTGAAAAAGAAAGTAGGCAAGATTAAGCACCAGCTTGACTTAACATTAGACACTGCTTCAGGAGTTTCGTTGATTGTTCAGATGCAGTTTTGTGAATCTCGGTGGTGCTTTCGTGTTCTCTGGACAAATTCAACCCCTCTAGACAGAGTCTGCGTGCCTGCTGGTAATCACTTTATCAATGTCTGACGATTGCCAACAGCTGACTGTAACGTACCCTCCGAGGCCCCGTGGAACCAGTGAGTGGGTACTCACACGATTAGTTTCTTTTTTTAGGCTTAATTTTTGTTAAACAGTTGATGGCATTTTTCAACAAAAGAAAAATAACTATCATGTTGTTGCTCTTCTGTGGTTGTATTTGCTTAATTTTAAGGCCTAGTATGATCAGATTACTCTTATTATGTTTGTCCACAAAAACATAGGATTCTAAGAGCATGTGCTAACGTTTTGCACATGACACTTGGAGCAACATACACTGGTTTCTTTACTACAGCTTTCAAGGGAAAGCCTTACTTTTCTTTTTCATTAGAATAAATCCAAATCACATACTTGTATTTTGATAGCGAGGCTCTAAAGTTCAAAGAAAAGAAAAAGAGTTGGGGTGTTAAAAAGGCCTGCCTGCAGTCCTATAACCCACAGATTTTGCACATTAGAAAATGGGAAATACTGAACAGCTGAAATAGTTCATGTACTCTCTGAAGCAAGAAAACACTCCTTTTTTTATCCGTTGTCCACAGCTGATCTCTACCTCTCGCCTTGTGACAACTATGACAGAAAAGCCCCTGAAGAGGTTACCACAAGTCACCACAATACCATGCAGGTCTGTATAGATATATACAGTAACTATAGAAATATATAAACTCTGTGTTAAGTGCATTGCATCAAGATATTTAGCTCTATTTACATTCAAATCAATGGTGTTTTTTTAAACAAAACCTTGCCTTAGTTTTAAGATGCTCCACATTTTACATGCAGCAATTAGATATTTTGTGAAGACTCAATTTGAAAAACATTATCACTTTACTCACAGTGTCTAAAACTTCTGCACAGTTGTTTGTACTTATATATTCAGAGTAAGACATTTGAACTCTCGGTTAAGACATACCTTTGCACACATTCAGAAGGCATTTAACAAGCAACAAGGTTCTTATTAAAATGAAAAAATATATATTTTAAAATCTTTAAATAGTTATTATCTACCTTACAGTAATTTGTGTATTCCTCTAATTTCAGAATCAAATATATTGCAGCCCTTAGTGGTATGTGCTCTTTTTAACCATTTCAAAACCATAAAAGATCAAGTCTTAAAAATAAATTCTTCAGTTCAGCCTGAGATCAAAACCTCATTTAAGTGAAGGCAAGAGCACAAAAATACTAGTGACATGTCTGAACTTTTGTTATTTAGTCATCAAATCAATTTGAGCCATTTGAGAAGGTTTTGAGTGTCCTTCATTCACAAAGTTCATCTGGTAGTTAGATTAATTTTTAACCACATTTAAGAGTCTTGTCAGAGGCTTAAAGTAGACATTTATTGTGATGTCACTATTTATCCTCGTTTTGCTCCCTGACTAAAGTTTACACTCATCAACTTCTAGTAATAAATGGGTTCATTCACAGCCGGATCATTCCTTTAAACACATTTTGTTTGTCTATTATTGCGGCCTACAGGATCTGATTACAGTTTATGGCACATAAATCCAGATTACCAGTCATTTCCAAGAAGTTCACATGATTTTTCTTGCCACCATAAGTAGTGCTTTTTTCTGGAGGAGCTCATCAGGAACAGATGTTAATCCCAGTTGGCAGACTGGTAAAAGAGTCTCGTCTTTCAAGTTGATCATTTACATTTACAGTAAATTCTCCAGATAAAATTGTTTTGGTATCCAAACAAGAAACAGGGACAAACACACACTAAGGAGAGCAGGGACAGGAAGAATTACATAACATATTTACACGTTAAAATAAATATGATGATTGCAAATGTTATTTAAGCTATGAATTAGCTGAAATTCAATCAGGCTCTCGTGATGGCGTGGTGACGTGTTTCGTGAAAACCGAAGCAGTTGTAAGACAAAAGTATCAACTTGCAGTTTGGACTCAAAAGTCAAAACGCTTGATTAGTTTGCTCCTGAAACGTGTAAACTCTGTGATGTCGTCGACATCTTTAAATCCTGCAGACCAGCGGAGGAGGCTTCAGATTCTGCCGTGTGGTGTTCACGCTCCTCTTCAGTAACAGACATATTCCCAGTACTAGCGATTTCAAAACCGACGCTAATGCTGAATTGATTAAAGGCTTCAACCATACAGTGCATTAAAAAAAACATTGGTGTTCAGTCCTCTGTCATCTGGAGAAGAACAATCAATGAAATGTGAGTAAGCTTCCTTTATCTTGCAGCTTCATGATTGTGTTATAAAATCAACTATATCACAGATTCTGGTCCACAGTGATATTTAACCCTACGTTGTCCAACTCCAGCATCATTTATTAGCTAGAATTTAAAAAAAAAAAAAAACACCTAAACACATGTTAGCATTGCATAATTTGTTTGTCTAAAGTGGAAAACTTGCGACACTTTGTGTTAATTAGTACTCCTTGGTTTACTGGTGCAAAAACATCAGGGGGAAGACATGACTTGTGCAGTTTGTTATACAACTGACTCTCTCAGGTTTGCTTGTAAGGTCAAACGATGGCGGTTGGGGGCAGAATGTAATAAGACCTCATTAGTAATTTCTACAGGGACCACAATCCTATTTGACCCAGGAGGCTCCTGACCACACTGCGCCGCTTCAAGTGACAGAGTCTTGGAGTTAAGATGTTGCTCGCTTGTCTCTGAAGCCATGTGATCCATTTCCTCGGCAAGGTCTGCTTTACTCCCATAGAGAATCCCCATCCTTCGTGCAAGCAAGCCCTCTTTTTCCGGCGGATCTTCCCCTTCATCCTTTCTCCCCTTCTTTGATCGGTGCATGAAAGCAGCCTGACGGACGCAGCGCCTCAGAAGACGGATGCGGTAAGCCCTCTGAATGATTACAGCAGCCATCTGCTCTTCTTTGTGGCGCACCGTTGTGGTTATTGGAGCAAAGGAGTCTGAGGTGGGGTTGCTTAAGATGAACTTAGCCTGAATGCTCTCCCGCATCGCCGCCATCTCCACTGTATCCCCCAGTACCATCTGTGTAACAGCCAACAAAACATCCAGGCAGTGGATCCTGTCTCCAATAACGAGGGGCAAATCCATTTCAAGCAGGCAAAGCCTGTTGGGCTTAGCAATCCTCAGTGGCTCCTGCAAGGTGTCACAAAAATCGGAGAGCTGGCTATACTCGATAAACATAGTTCCATTTATGTCGAACTTTTCCCAGGTTTCATTGAACATCTCAAAGTCTTCCTCACAGAGAGCATCTCCACTTTCTTCCTGAGCCACGTTGAAGTTCTCTAAGATGATGGCAATGTACATGTTGACCACCACTAAGAACGAAATGATGATGTAGCCGCAGAAGAACATCATGCCCATGCCCGGATTGCCACAGTTACCCTTCACCTCCGTGCCTGGATTTTCAAAGTCTGGATCGCAGTCGGGAGCCTGGCTGTTCAACATCGGAAGTAAAAGTCCATCCCAGCCTGCCGATGTCGTGATCTGAAACAAGCAGATAATGCTACCGCCAAACGTTTCAAAATTAAAGATGTCATCGATTCCAGCCTCCTTTTTGACGTAGGCAAAGTTTGACATTCCAAATATGGAGAAGATGAACATGATGAGGAAGAGCAGGAGGCCAATGTTGAATAGGGCAGGAAGTGACATCATCAGAGCAAAGAGGAGTGTCCGAATACCCTTAGCTCCTTTAATAAGACGCAGAATCCTGCCAATCCTGGCCAGTCTGATCACTCTGAAAAGAGTTGGTGATACAAAGTACTTCTCAATAAGGTCCGAGAGCATTGTACCTGAAATACAAGCAGAAGAAGCATTTGGTTAATATACATATTCTCATTTGAACACAACAACAGCTTTTACTGTCAAACTAATTCACATCTGTCTGTGTGTGCGCGCGCTGAACCCACCCGCTATAGACAAGATAACCACGATGAAGTCAAAAATGTTCCAGCCATTGGTGAAGAAGTACTGCCGCAGTGCAAAGAGCTTCAGTACGCACTCTCCAGTGAAGACGACGATGAAGGCCACATTTAGTTTAAAGAGAAAATCCTCCTTCTCTGCACTCTGGTTATCTGTTTCCACCATCATGGTCACCATGTTGAGGCAAATGAGCACCATGATGAAGATGTCAAAGAACTGCTGACTGATGAGGTCAAACACCATGCCCTGGATTCGGTTCTGAAAGTCCGACAGAGAGGGAAAGAGATTGAAACTGAAGCATAGTAAAGCATTGTCATGTGCAGTGTTATCCGGTGTCTTTTTATTTATTTTGAACTTAATGACTGTAAGTCATCACTAGCTTTACTATCACAGAGTAAAACCTGCGGCGGGAGTGACCTACCGCCGGACGTGGAATCGGTTTCTGTGGCTTCTTGGAGCCGAGTTTCTTCATGGCTTCGTAGTATTTTTTTTGCTCTTCAGTCATAAAGATGTCTTTGTCTCCAATGTACAGACAAGACACAAAGCGAGTATTATTATTGTTATACATCCACATGTAGCTAAAAGAAAACATGAGTAACTCTTATATTTATCATGAACTCAAACACTCATGTACTTATCTTTTTCTTTTGCTGGTTGAAATTGTCAATAATGACACCAATGAAAAGATTTAAAGTGAAGAAAGAGCCAAAGATGATGAAGATAACAAAATATAAATACATGTAGAGGTTAATTTCATAAGAGGGCTGCTCCTCAACCTAAAACAAAAAAAGAATAAAAATCAGTGTCCTTCAGAAATGTTTTTTTTTATTTAAATAATCAACAATTGTTATACAGTGTACAACAATGAATTGATCTACCTTCACTTTTGCTTCTTTGTAGACAATATTAAATGTTTTTTTCTTGTAACTAATATTTGATTGGTTAATATACAACCCTTTTTTTCCATTTTCCATTTGAAACACTGTGGGTGGTACACTTTTGGTTACTTTCCCATGTTTTTGACATTCTAGTTATGAGGATGCTAGTCTGGTTTGAGCTGTTATTTTGTTTGACTCATCCAGCAAACATGTTTTTGTTGTGTAACAATAAAGGCTTTTTGTTGCCAAAGTGGCACTGAAAAACACATGGGCATCCCTGGAAATAAGTAAGCTTTTCTGCTGTAATGCTGCCATCACAGAAGTGTAAATGAGCGTCGATAAGGGCATTGATACAACCCAAAGCAAAAATGCACGACTGTGGTTAACCATGGTTATATACTGAAGTTGCATAACCATCAGTTTTGTAACATGCAGGCCTAATTATGTCTATTAATTCTGATCTTAAGCATGGACATTTAATTTCTAGCTCTAACCGTTTACAGTGAGAGTGCAGCGAAAAGATGTTAAAAAATAATCTAGAGTGGGTGGAAAGGAGAAATATTTGTCAAAAAGTGTTGGAGAGCTTTCAAACTAACCCCCTCTGTGTTAACACACTATAGTAACATTATTGGCATGTTAGAGATTTTACAAGTTTTAGACACATTAAGGAATGTCATAAATAACAAACTTCCCGAGTACAGACGTTTGATGCGAAACAGAAGAATATGGGGTGAATCCAGAATCTCACATTTGAAGGCTAATATGTGTGTGACATGTGATTGCTTCACCTTTAAGGCAGTAAACAGTTACCTCTCTTGAGTCGACAGCTGCATACATGATGTCCATCCAACCTTTAAAAGTTGCCTTCAAACAAACAGAACACTCTCTCAAAAGTTCAGCTCATAACAAGGTAGAGAAGATCGACGAATGTAATCCCAGAGGCAGGACTCCTCACCACTTGAAGCAGGGACAGGTAGCCTTTTCCAACATTGTCATAGTTGACTTTGACGTTGACCCAGCGGGCCTCCTGCGTGGCTTCTTTGACAGCCATGCACTCGCTCCGATTGTTGACCTCAGACATGGGGAAACGCTCCTCTGTGGTGGTGTTGATGCAGCGGTAGAACTTCCCAGCAAACAAATTAACTCCCATGATGCTGAAGATGAGCCAGAAAATCAGACACACCAGCAGCACATTGAAGATGGAGGGAATCGCTCCAACAAGAGCATTCACCACCACCTGCCCAAAAGACAGAACTTTAGATGATTTTTTATATACATATGCACCATTCTTCTTGAATCTATTTTGCTTGCAAGGCAGATGTGAAAAGTCAGTGCTGTGCTCAGTCAAAACTTACCTCGGCTCTGTTAGAGCAGGCAGCCATGGTGCAAGCATGCATTCAACACAACAGAGGAAAGCCAATGAAAATGGTACAAAAATGCACTCAGCGTCCCGGATTTTCATCTTCCTTCTTGATAGCCATGCAAACTGCTCAAATGTACTGATGTTTGCATCTTCAAAGAGCATAACTCACCCTCATCCCTTCAAATCTTGACAGCGCTCTCAGAGGCCTCAGTGCTCTCAGAGTTCTGAGGGATTTGATTGGTCCGAGGTCAGAGTAGCCCATCCAGTTGGCGACTAAACTGATCAGAGAAACCTAACAAAAAAAACAAAAGAAAAATCACTATTCATGTGCTGGCATAGACTCGATCTGGCCTAGGACACATTTATCTGCATTCTCTGTTGCACGTTACACATACCGAAGGGCAGTAAAACGCAACACTTACATCCACAATGAAAAAGTCCAACCAACACCAAGCGTTTGTGAAGTACGTCTTGAAACCATACGCGACCCATTTAAGGAGCATCTCGATGACAAAGATGTAGGTGAAAACCTTATCAGCGAACTCCAGAATAATTTTGATGGTCCGACGTTTCTCGATGTAAATGTCTTCAAAGGCCTGCGAGAGGTAGGTGTTGGATATCTGAATGCGTCAACAGTTTGAAGAGTCAACATTTGTAAAACATGTTTTAGCGATGGACACTCTCACCAGAGCTCCGGAGCTGAGGAGGATCATGAAGATGATAAAGGTTTCAAACCAGTCGTGCTCCACGATGGTGAAGCAGGTCTTCCGGAGATTCCACCATTTCTTGCCTTCGCCCTGGGTGATGTCCACGCTCAGACATGGCCAGCTCCTCACACAGTCTGAGGAAAGAGCAACGACACGCAGTAAAATTCAGAACCGCCTGACAGGCGTTTACTGCTAAAGGTGATTTGGTTTGTTCGCAGAGAAGTTGCTCGTACTTTCGGTGAAGCAGGCCTCTGGCTCCACGGGGTCGGGCTCTTCTTCTTCCTCTTCTTCTGGTTCCGGCTCGGATGGCCGATAGTCGGCTGTGCTGCACGCTGAAGAATCGTCGTCGTTCAGAGCACCCATCAGCTAGACAACAACCACAGTGAGACGAGGACATGAACAGCCGGTGACAGGGTTTGTTTTTGCTCATGTGCCGTAGATCTACAGCGTTACTCACCTTGTGTTTTTCTGGGTAACTGGATTCATCTTCCAAGTTCACCTGAAACATCACAGGAAAATACAATCCTTCAAAAAAGGGGCAGAAGCAGCACAAGAAATACACTGCAAAACAAAACTAGGAAAATGAGTTTTTCCAGACTAATGTTTTAGTTTATAAGTGTTAATAAGTCACATGGCCTTCCTCCTTGCATGTGGTTAGAACAAAGTTGCTTTCTTGGCAGAAGGGACATTATTCCTCAAAAGAGTGTTTTTTTTTCCCCCTGAAACCTGCATTTCATAAATGAACCTGAGTCGAACCACAGTCTTGGTTGTTTTTCACATCTTATGGCAGGATAATGTGCATATTTATTGTTTTTTATTGATACATGGACTTTGGTGACTTCATGTACGTTTAAATCGGGGGAAATCTTTGGGAATCACTAACATTCCCAGGGATGACCCTCAACGGTGTTTAATTATGTAGAAAATAAGAAAAAAAAACCCAGAATAGTAGAAATAGCCTAATAAGATACAAATGTGCAGAAATCTTGATGGAATGAAGAAGATAAAATATTTAATAATAATACTAAAAAAATGGATGATAAACATTTTTCATGTGAACAAATGCTTGATTTGGTCAATTCAGATGTAAGTGTGTAAGGGAACCTATTTAATACAACAACTATGTCATTATGCCTTTCCTTCTACCACTTTTTAGTCTTTTTTTTTGTTGTTTTCTTATCCAAGATTATGTTTATTTTGTGTAGTTTTGGACAGCATTTTGGTTGCCTCAGAGTCAGTAAAGAAAGGAGAATAATATCAAATCTATTGTGAGCTAATGCATGTAAATTTCAGCGTGCTGGCCCGTTCCAATGATTGATCAAGCATAAAAACTGTTGCAGGGATCCGCCTGTTTCCTGAAAACCAAATAACCAAACAACTGCTGATTTTGTCAGCTGAAAGACTGACTTTTCGTGTCTGTTTCTCTTACCGTGTTCTGTTGATCATTTCTTTCATCTACTACCTCTGAGCGGTCAGCCTCATCTGCATCATCATCCTCATACTCATATTCACTCAGTTCTTCAAAATCGGATTCTTCCTCTGCAATCGGCACACTGAGACTGAGCTCTCCATCCACGATACACCCAGAGGGCTGGCTTTCCACTTGACAATCCAATATCCCATCTGCCACCTTTAAAGTCTGACAGGCGTCCAAATGGTTCATTTCAATTTCTTCACTTTTGGGGTTGGAGTCGTCCACCGGGCCGTCATCAGGCTCCTTGGGCTTTCTGCCAAGAATCTGCAGGACCTTTTGAATGACAAATGCTTTCAGCCAATCGATGCCCCGGGTAATCCGTCCGATCGCAATCTGGAGATTGTTCATCTCTCCGTCGTCATCCCCTGCAGAGAGGTTGTCTCCACTGAAGGAGCTGAGCAGCAAGGCCAAGAAGAGGTTCAGCACCTGAGTTGAAAGAGTGGAGAAGGTCAAACTAAATTTACTGTCAAAAATATAAATATGGTGTTTCAGTCCTTCATTAGCATGTATCAAGGGGTGAGTTTTAAGTTGTTATTAACATTTATTCTACAAAGTTAAAAGATTAAGTCATAATAAAGCTTATAGCCACGGATCACTGAATACATTAATGATTTAAACACAAACTGTGGTTTAGCTCACATATACACACTGGTAGCACCTCAGTAAGTCTTATTCTGTTTGCCTCCTGTTGCAGACGCAGCTATCTTTAGGTTCCTAACTCTGTAAGTCAGTTTCTCGGTTCCTGTTTCCCAGGTTTAGCAGGTTATCACGGTTACATGAGCTGGCTGATCTCTCTCATTCCAGTGCAGGAGCTGTGCATCAGTAACGAAGGCTGATGTATGAGATGAGCTCCACACAAGCAACCGCTACAATGAAGGGACGGAAAAAGATAGGGTGACTTATGATCAGAATGAAAGAGCAACGGTTTTAGTGTTGCCCCCGTTCCACGATGTAATCATTCTTGTTTCCTGGATTGGTTTCTGAATATTAGTAACTTTTTTTTTTTTTTTAAACTTTTTTCTCAAAGGACTTCTTTAGTCTTTGGGAAACATGTCAGTTCAGAGTTTTGCTGTGATTTGTATGAGAATAAGTTGGAATCAGGAAGCACAAAATCAGCAGAATTTCTTTAAGATCAATACAACAATATAATGAAGTCAAGCAAAAAAAAACCCACCAGAAAACAATAGAGAAACATGGTTTGGGGCTTTTAGGAGCTTTGATTTGAAATCTGCTAAAGAAAAAGATCCTGTTCAAAAATCTCCAAATGTCCCAAAAAAAAACCCCCCAAACATTTACTTTGCTTCACATGTTGCCGTACTGTTGGACCAATATGATTACTTCTACATCAATTACTATTCAATCCACTATCAGATGACTTCTCCTTTACACCCGACAGACCCCCCCCCTGCCACTTGAGCTCTGCTCGCTCAGCTGTCTGTGTTTGTTCCTTCAGTGGCAGCATGCTGACTTGATCTGGATCTTAGCACATACTCAAGGTCAAAACCACTGTTTGGTTGCTCGAGTCATTCGATTTAAATAGAAACTCTCCTCCTGTGATGCATTTAAGTCTGATCCTTTTCTTTATGTAATTGTGCATCCGTGAGTGGAATTGCTGTCTCGTGAAGAGGGAGGGTGGTATGTTTAAGATGTAAGAAAGCCGCAATAATTCTGGCATGGCGAGGTCGGCAGAGAACTTCAGCCACGTCTTGACAATGAGCCATTTCCTTTTTAATTCTATGAATAACCTAACAGGAAATTGTTTTGGCTCCAGTAATTAAATACGATCCTGAAATGATGCCTGACAGAGATCGTCCGTGTGTTCTTGTTCTGTGAGGACAAGATAAAAGGTCATGGACAGTATTTTCATGGTCCAGACTCCCACTAGTCCTCTCAAAGCGTTACAAAGTGGGATGCCTCAGTTGAAAAGCTATCACAATAAAACACACGTGGTGATAATCTTTATATTGTGATGTACTTAAGGCTCTCTTTTGGTTGCTTTTTGAAATGTTCTAGAAGAACAAAGAACCAAATAAGCTCGCTCAATTTTGTCACATGTTTAAATTTTCATACAAAACTGCACCAGCGTTCGTTCTCGTGGACTCTAATCAAAAACAATTCGTCCCTCCGCCCTATCTGTCAGTCACTGGCTCAGCTGAGGACTTAACAATACACTGCTGACACACACCACCCAGAAAATCTCCTGGTATTATAATAGGCTAACAGAAAGGTTTAGAAAGATTTTACGAAACATTTTGTCAGCTTTACAGGTTCACGGTAGAGCCAGTTGTCCAGAGCTTAGAGGTTTTTTTTGTTTTTTTTTATGTGTTGTTGAGCTGCAGCAAATGTGAGCTCAGGAATGGCCATCTGGTGAAACTGCACTGTTTTCTAACATAGACATTAATTAATTGTGCTTTTATTTTCTTAAAAGCTGACGCAATTTCCTGCGATCTTAATGAAATGTCATGTTTGAGTGAAAACACCAAATTGATACAGTCTGAAAAAAGTCTTTTCATCCATGTCTTTCAGGTATTGTAGTCAGTTTTTTGAAGGGGTGCCGTGTCCGTTCTTTGACAGTGGTGTTGTATCTTCCCAGTACCAACTTCTTAGTTCAGTAAATGCAGCAAGGCGACGTCTGGTGGAGATAATGGTGGAGAAGCTGGATAATTACACTCGGATCTGGCTCTGTGATGTCCCATTACTCTGCAAATCTGAACCTTGCAGTGAATGACATTTTTTTTAAACTTAAACGACCCGGAACAAGGTATCAAGGTTGGGTTTTTCATATGTCCCCTTTGAAATGACAACAAAGCCAAAACATATAAATATAAGGGGTTTTTTTAACATGATCCTAAACAAAAACCAAGAATAAACTATATCTATCTTTACGGGGTGGGGCTGTCTCACGTCAGTCCTCAGCCAAGTGTCCGTTTGTATTATCTTCTTAAAAATGAACACTCCTGGTTTATTTGAATAAAACATAGCTGTTGACTGTGTTAAGGTCTGTATTGACACTACCAACACATGCAAAAAAAAGGTCACACAACTGATTAACTTGGCTCAAATTTCTCCTCAACAATTGAATTGCTGCCAGAATAACTTTTCGGAGTGATGTTTTGCTATCTGGTTGATTTATTTGTCACACCTACTCACCTTCCAGTATACCAGCTCATCGTCTAGGTCCGAATGCCTGCCCTGAGTCATCTGCATGCTTAGACGTAAGATAGTTGCTATTAGTAGTAGATGAACAACTGCTGCACTCACCACTAGATTTCCAATGACCATGACCATCATGAAGACCACTAAGCACATCGCAGGTCCAGCCACCTCCATACAGTCCCACATGGTCTCAATCCACTCCCCGCACAGGATGCGAAACACGATGAGAAATGAGTGGAAGAAGTCGTTCATGTGCCAGCGTGGCAGCTCACAGTCTTCTGAAATCTTGCACACACAGTCCTTGTAGCTCTTTCCGAATAGTTGCATGCCCACAACGGCAAAAATGAAGACGATGATGGCCAGGACCAGGGTCAGGTTTCCTAGAGCTCCCACCGAGTTACCAATGATCTTGATCAGCATGTTGAGGGTGGGCCAGGATTTTGCAAGTTTGAAGACACGAAGCTGCCTCCAACATACAACACAGATGTAAGTGGTAAATAACAAGAAAGTAACTACGCTCATGCTTAATGGACACAAACATGTTAAATCAATGTGTCTCACCAGACGGAAGGACCTCAGCACTGACAGACCCTGGACATTTGCCAGTCCCAACTCCACCAGACTGAGAGAGACGATGATGCTGTCGAAAATGTTCCAACCAACTTGGAAGTAGTAGTAAGGATCCATGGCAATGAGCTTGAAAACCATTTCTGCAGTGAAGATCCCAGTGAAAACCTAAAAGTATAAATACCTTCTTCAACAAGAGCATGCAACATCAAGTCTGAGATGCTGGAACAGTTCTTTGGTGTGATGTCAAATTAAATGTGGCCAATATTCACCAGATTCCCAATGGAGAGCAAGTTGTCAAACTCGGGGGTCATGGGGTAATGCTCCATGGCCATGAAGAGGGTATTGAGCACAATGCAGATGGTAATAGCCAGGTCAACAAAGGGGTCCATGACCACAAAGTGAACCCACTTTTTAAAGGTGATCCAGGGTTCACAACAGTTCCACTTCAAGAACATGTCTGCAAATTTGTACCAGCAAGGTGGGCATGGCCTCTGAGCCTCCTCCAACTCTAGACCAAGAGAAGAAGAAAAGATCACATACATGAAATAGAGTGGGATATTATATTTATTGTTGGTCTAGCATGATTATCTTTAGTTTGATATAGTAGTAGTATACACAATTAAAGTGTGTATCTTTGGTGTCCCAGGTCAAGCTTAGCTGACATAACTCCAGATTAACACCACCAAGGTGTCACACTGAATGCTGACAGGGATCTCTGCTCCACACAATGTGATTAATGTGACTTTGGCAAGACAATGCGACTGCATTGGCCTTCAGATAAATTAGTGTTCAAAGTGAACAACTTCTTGTTAATCTAAGCAATTACTGCTCACATTAGAGAGGCCAACGCTAATCCTACTGTGTTCCTCCAAGCCATGAAGGCCCTTCACACTGCTAGGCGTCTACAGCTTACTTCTCACTATTAAAACAGGACCACCAAATTGACTTTATGCTGTTGTGTCAGCCGTGTTATTTTGGTCAATGCTAAAAATAAATAAATTTTTAAAAAAATCATCCTTTAAATGGGTTATGTGTGACAATGTTTGTTTAGGTATGGGTTCTAGGTGTGTACCTCCACTGGGACATACCTTCAAGTGCGGCTGCTGTAAGCACAGTCGTAGCACTAATGGATCTCTGTGTCAGGCCAGGTTCATCCAGATGAAGCATGCTGTGCACAGAGTCCAGTGACTGCTCTTTGAGTTCGTAATCTGCAGCAGACTATAGAATATGATTAAAAAGTCTATGAATCCATATTAATACAAACAATTGTAATGTCAGTTTTAGAGGATGCTTGTACATTTCGAGAGTCTCTACTAATCAGGTGAGTTGGAGCTGAAGTGTAAGTCAGGACTAACTCACCTCTTCCATGGTGGGTGCTCTGATCAACAGATGGGGAATGATTCTCCCATTACAGTCCTTGACGATCTCGTCGTGTTTGAGACGCTGCTCGTCGTTGTCTAAGTCGGATACTGTGTGATGGCTTATTGACTCCTTACTGGTCAGAGTGCCACGGCTTCCATGGACTTGAGCCTGTTTGTTAAAAGATAGCATTTTCAGCTTAAGACTAATTGGATGTTAGTTTTTTGTTTTTTTTTGACAGTAGTAAAGATGTACAACTCTCATAAAAAAAAGAACACTACAGGCCTAAGGCAGCATGAAAATTGACTGAACAACTACGCCTTGTTTAGTAGAATTTAAAAAAAAAAAAAAAAACCTGACAGAAAGCTGACAACATGAACTAGGTTTGCAAAGTTGCACCTGAACAAAGCATCAGATTTCTGGAACAATTTTCTTTGAACAGACAAGGCTGGAGTGGAAATGTTTTACTATAATACATAAATGTATGGTTGTTGTAAACTAACTACAACATGCAGCAGACCACAGCAGCAGAAACACCTTATACCAGCTCTCAGGCACAGAGGTGGAAGAGTGATGATTTCTTTTTCTTTTTTTTCTTTTTTTCCAGCCACAGGAGCCGTGAAACTAGCAGCCATTAAGTCGGCCCTTAAATGATCTGTTCTTGAGTTAAATGTGAGGCTATCTGTTCATCAGCTAAAGCTTGTCCTTAATTGTGTTATTTAATAGAACAATGATTCCAAGCAAATCATTAAATCTGCAGCAGAGTGGTTGAAAAACAAAATAATAAGAAAGGTGTTGTAACAGAAAAAGTCTAGTCCTCAATCCAACCAAATGAAAAGCTGAAGTTACATCTGCTGATGATGGACCTACAAGCCAACCAGGGATTGGGGTTTTCACACAGTACTTCTCTAATTTTTTTTTATCCATCCATCCATCCATCCATCCAAATCCAAGTCCAGGTCATGGGAGCAGTAGCCAAAGCAGACAGACCCAGACTTTCTCTTCCTGTGTGACACTGAGGCATTCCCATGAAGGTTGAGACATATATTATACCTGGTAATTACTGAATTTAGATGTTTCAGTCACACCTGCTGTCACAGGTGTATAACATGAAACACCTACCCATGCAGTCCCCATTTGCAAACATTTGTGACACATACCTGGTCGTTATGAAGCGCTTATAATTTCAGGTGTGGTACTGTGATAAGATGCCACCTTTGAAATAAGATGGTTTGTGAAATGTCATCTCTGCTGGATATTCCACCATCAGTCGTAAGGAATATTATTAGAAAGTGGAAGTGTTTAGAAACAACAGAAACTCAGACACAAACCGGAAAACCTCATAAAATCACACTGTGGAGTCAACAAATTCCACTGGCATTAATGTAAACACAAAAACCGTGCGGCAGGAGCTTCGTGGAATGGCTTTCCATGGCCGAACAGCTGCATGCAAGTCTCACATCACCAAGTTCAATGCCAAGTATCGAATGGAGTGATGTAAAGCACACCAACACTGGACTCTGGAGTGATGAATCACGCTTCTCTGTTTGGCACTTAGATCAGTGAGTCTGGGTTTGGCAGATGCTGGGAGAACGTTACCCATCTGGCTGGACTGTGTAAACTATGAAGTTTGGTTCTGGCCTGTTTTTCAAGGTTTGGGCAAGCCCTCTTATTTTCAGTGTCTTAATGCTTCAGCAGATCAAGACATTTCAGGTAATGCTATGCTTAACTTTGTGGCTCAAGTACCAACCCAGTGCACAAAGCAGGGTCCATAAAGACATGGTTCAATGAGTCTGGTATGGAAAACGCTGGCTGGCCCACACAGAGCCCTTACCTCATGACCAGAGATTATGAACAAGGCACTCCTGTCTAACACCACTATCTGATCTCATAAATCTTCCACAAAATAAATTGGCACAAAGTTCCGTAGAAACTCCAAAATCTTATGGAAAGCTTCTCAAGAGGGGATGAGACTAACTGGACACCCAAAGTACCCCCTCAGGAGACATTCTGGAGGCATCTTAGGCAGATGCCCAAACCACTGCACATCCTGAATGACAGAACGTCTTATCATATCCTGCATTTTTCGGAGAGTCCAGGCACCCTGATGAGGAGACTCATTTCAGCCGCTTGCGTCTGCAGTCTTGTTCTTTCAGGTCACTACCCACAGTCTGTGACTACCGGTGAGCAAAGGAGCATGTATCAACCGGTAAGTAAAGAGTCTTGCCTTTTAGCTCAACTCTATCTACACAGACTTGTATTATTACAAATGATGCACCAATATAACAATCCAGTGAACTAGATCCATTACCTGTTCCTGATTTTTGAGTTGCTCTAACAGCCGCTGAAACTCCTCCTCTTTTTCAATGGCCTCTCGCTGACTTGCTTGGTTCTGCTCGTCGTAGGCCATGGCTACCACAGCCAGGATGAGGTTGATGAGGTAGAAGGAGCCCAGAAAGATAATCACCACAAAGAACAGCATGTATGTCTTACCAGCTGCTCGTAAGATCTGTGTTAGGAGCAAAAAAGAAGCTACGAGAACTTAGTACAAATTTCTCCTCATCATTTTAATTTGAACATTGAAATGTCCAGAGTTAGAGGCTATAAATTGTCATGTAACAAATAAAAGAAGTACCAACCAGCTGGAAAAGATTCTCCCAGTAGTCCTGAGTCATGAGTCTGAAGAGAGCAAGAAAAGCCCAACCGAAAGAGTCCAGACTGGTGTAGCCATAGTTCGGGTTCCTCCCGGCCTTCATGCATGTGAATCCTTCTGGGCACTTTCTATCAATAGAAAAAAAAAAAAACAGTAAACCACAACTGTCCTTCCTCATTGCAGACTGTTTCAATGCCTTTTTTTAATTAATGTGACCAATTTTTATTCTTCAGACTCAAATTAGAAAAGGTTGGATGTGGAAAATGCAAACAAAAAGAGAAAAGAATGTATTTTTCCATTTATTTTGATATATATATTTTTGCACCCTTTATAAACCAATGTTCATGTTTTATTTTTTTATTTGTTTTATTTTTTTATATTGATTTGACGTTAACCTAGTCCATAGGTCTCTTTTAGGGCTTTACAACCAACTAAGAATCAGTTCTGGTGGTAGACTGGCACTATAAGCCAGCTCCGTAGTTTTTATGGGAGGCAATGAACTAGTTGACATATCTTAGGTTCATACCACCTCCAATGAAATAGAAGTTCAATTGAATTGATCTATTTTTTTCTCTTTATTTCTTTTCATTTTTCATATCATGTTAAATTTTTTATAATTTGATACAATCCTTTGCAACATTTGATGTATCTATGAAGGTATAATTAAAATGGTGCCATAGCTTTAGTGGATAGTACATACCCAGCATCAGAGCTGTTACCACAAAGTAGAGCATCTTTGCTGCCTTCTAAGTAATAGTGATTGTCTATAACAAAAAAAAAAAAAAGATTTTAGTAAGATTTACACTGGCATGTATAATATAACAGAGGATGCATATTCAATCTTATTTATTATATGTTTGACATACCTGTGTTTTCAATATATTCAATAAAACTGAAAGTACTGTTGGAATACATCGTGTCATTGACAGCCATAGTGTCATTGAAGAAGACTGTGTCATTAAATGTAGAGGTGATATTAGAAAACACAAATGAAGTTTCATTTCTCATGATGGGCCATCGAACACATTTTTGACGCAGGTTTCCCATAAAAAGCTGAAGGCCAACGAGGGCAAAAACTGCAAGAGCAAAGACGGTCAGAATCATGACGTCCACCATTTTCTTTACTGACTGGATCAAAGCGCCCACGATTGTTTTCAGACCTGACCAAAAAAAAAAAAAAAAAAAAAATTAGGTTGTCAGAGTTAAACAGCTACACAGCAAAAAGATTAAATTCATTTTATAGGCTTTTTTGGAAGAAAATATTTTTACCCAGTTTATCTCAGTACAAGACTGTCATTGTAACATTTAAAACAAGACTAATACTGTATATTCAGTCATAAACATAAAACCTTTGAAATATTGCAAAGTAGAATAAGTACCAGGGATCACAGTAATTGTTTTCAGGGCTCGAAGTACACGAAATGTTCTGAGGGCTGACACATTTCCAAGGTCGACAAATTCAGTGACGTATCTGTGAAAAGATACAAACCAGTGATTAAAAAACTATTCCCAGATTTGACTCAACATCATATCGAAGTGTTGGGTTATTTGAATTAGCTGCCACATCAAAAAGATCAACTTAAAATCACACACAAAAAAAAACTGCACAATCTCAGCTTTCTTAACAGCTGATAAACACAATTATTATAAAACACTTTATTCATCTCAACCATTCACCAGACAAAGCTGGCTTCACGTGAAAAAGAGAAGACAAACTATTTGGATTTTTTTGCATTTTCAGCATCAGGACAGCATTTTTAAATAAAATCTGGTCCTTAGTGGGCTTCAAAATTTGGAAAACACAGCTTTAGATAACAACATATGGTGTATTACACTGTTTCCTTAACTATATAGCAAATTAAGACAAACTACACAAGCTGTAACTTACACCCTTACTACAGTTGTCCCATAAAAATGAAAACCTTTTGACATATATACATATCTATCTATCTATCTATCTATCTATCTATCTATCTATCTATCTATCTATCTATCTATCTATCTA
>JAOWBL010000011.1:10193232-10242541 GCA_028564865.1 Zenarchopterus dispar | reverse complement strand
TTTTTTTTTTCCCCCCCCCCCCCCCCCCCCCTTCCCACACACACACACACAACTTGATCAAACTGGTAAGATCTTGTTCTGAAAATAATCTTAAATCCCCACCTCAAGGGTGGAACTGCTGTTTTAGCCAAAATCAACATTTTTATCTGGTTTCTGGGTTTTATCTGGCTTTTGCATGAACCCGTAGCCAGGAATACCACTTAAAATGGCGTCTCAGTTCTCTTAAACAGGAATGTTGTGTTAAGCTAATTGTTCTAGCCATGACCTGTACTTACTGTGATGCTAGCCAGGGTGACTGGAGTCTGCTGCAGCGTGTCTCTACGGCTGGGTGGCAGGTCACTTCCTGGCCATGTTAACGGTCAAGGCCTTCTTTGTCTAAAACAAAGTTAAGCTCTGGAGATTTGGCTGTGTTATATAAATGGTTTTTGTTTGTTTTGTTTTTTTTAAGTTTAATTACATGTCCTGTGGATCTTTGGAAGAATTATACCTACAACTGTATCTAAATCTTGGATTTGAGGCCAGAGTTTATAAATGGCTTGTGAAATGGGAAATAAGTTAAAGTGCCACAGAGAACTGACACCTTTTTTTTAGGAAGAATATTTAATGTTCCTTTTATAAAGTGAAATTATGTACTCTAAAGATTGTATCAGTTAAACACTCTGTAGAGGGTTTCCAGTCACAGCTTAGCTTGTTTGATATTGACAGTGATTTTTTTTTTTTTTTTGATATTTCATTGGTTTGTTTTTCTTTCATAACTTGTCAGATGATGGAACTTGTGCTATTGTGGGCAGATGTAACTTACCAGAACATCAGCAGATAGAAATGTTTCTTTATTCCTTTTTTTAAATTATTTTTTCCCTCAGTGTCAAAGAAAGCTGACTGATTCATGTTTTTCCCTGAATCATTCTCAGCCAAAGGTCAAACTGATCTCTTCCATGTTTTCATCACAATGCTGTCCTACTTTAAAAATGAGGAAGACTTTGCTAAGATCAGATAAAGCTCAGCAGGAATGTTTTTGTATAACACTGAAATTTGTGTATCCTAAGATGTTGAGTTCTTTGCACTATTTTTCAGAAGCATCAAACATCACTGACTTGTGTATCTTTTATTTTCTCTCTTTTCATTTCAGTGGTTCTTTCATCATTTAGGCACAAGGTCTTATCTCAGTCATGGGTGGCGTAGCTGTTAGTGAAACTGGCTTTCTTAATTTGAGCAAAGTCAGCACTGGCCTCTCAGTAGGGGCCGGACTCTACTGATCTCCCTCCAGCAACAGAAGCAGGCCAAAATCTGAATGACATGAAAACACTTGCAACTGTGCAATTTCATTCTACATCATATCAGCTTCTCCAGCAGATGAAGTTCTCTGGCTGTGAGGAACCCATGTAATCCTTGGACTACAATAAGATCAGCATCTATCATTTTAATAAATAAGGGTATAATGCAACATCAGCGCCTTTGCTATCCGTTTCTGTGATTACTCGTGTTTTTTCTGGTTTGAATTTCATGGTTGAAAGTGACTCTGTGCTTCAGCTTCACAAAAAACGAAGAGGACAAACCTGGACATGGAGTGTTTAAGAAACATCCAAAGACTAAGTTAATTCAGTATGAATGAACCACTTAAGATAACTGTTTTAAAAACCAAAAGGACGAATGTGAAAACTTCAGCGTTGGGTTAAATGTGACAGCTCTGATCTAAAATATAGCAGTGAGCACCAAAAGCGAGATATGACACTGAGAAAGGTCATTTTTCATTTTGTTAGTAATTTGCACCGAATAGAAAAAAATCATGTAATAAAATTTCCTACTAACTTTAGGCTGTAGAGCTATCGCTTTAATGAGTTCAGATAGACTCCAGCAGGTATAGAAAATGGATGATAATGAACAGCAGACACAAACTTTAAACTTCACAAAATAGCAAAAACAAAGAACAGAGGTGAGTGAAAACCATTTTGTGAATCTGGTACATGGGTTTGAATGTTGCTCTCTATCCAATGGTCCAGTTGTATCATTACAAAGTTTCTTCTTTTACTATTTTAAACATGTCATTTTATACAGAATAAGTCAAACTAAGAAATTATTTTGTTCTCGGCCTCGGTTTGTGTGTCAAAAATAAAATTAATGCAATGAATAGAAAGCTGCTTCTGTCATAAACTGTAAACTGCATTGTCATCAGTTATCCTCTTACCTCTGAATCTGACAGTGAACCTCAAACACCAAATTTTATTGATTCTTAATGTAACCAAAACAAAGGAAACTCCCTTGACAGGCTACCACTTGGTCACACCTAGAGAAGTTTTAGGTAGATTCTGCCTTATTATAATACATATTTTGTCATTTCAGCTTTAAGGTATAACTCAGATTCCCTTTTCGAATGAGAATCATTTTTAGGTATATTTGTTCACTGCCTACACATGATTTTCACAGACTGAAGTTTTGTTATTTAGACTGGGTACACCCTGGACAGGTCGCAGGGCCACATATAGAGATAAACAACCACCATAGGTGGTCACACTCACACCTATGGTCAGTTTAGAGTTGTCAATCAACCCAACATACAAGTTTTTGAACTCTGGGAGGAAAAGTTCAGGGAGGCTTTGCAAGGAATGCAGAGTCTGATCTGATGTTGAAAACCAGAATGTTACAGTAAAGACAAAACAAAAAAATCACAATAAACATTTAAAATCATTTAAATGAATTCCCAAAAATCTGTAATTCATTAAAAAAAAAAAAAAAAGCTTTGCGTGACCTGTTGCAGCCCCATCATCTTAAGGAGCTTCTTTATTGATTTTGTACCTTTACGTAATGGGCGTGATCTTTTAAGCTCTAGTGGATGGACATGCCAGGTGTCCAATCAAATGCCTTCATGCCCACATGTTTACAGTCCAGCCAATCGACGTAGCTTGAAGACGAGCAAGTCACGTCCCTGTCAGATAGGTTGAAACATCTCAAGCAAACATGAATACAGGTATGCCAGCAGTCAAAGGTAGTTTGATGGGGGTATTTCCATAATGTGGGATAAATGTCAAAGAAAAGATACACTCGACACTTTTTGATGTCAGGTCGGATTCAGGCAGAAAACTCGAGAAGAAGCACTTCGCTGTCTGCAGTGTTCAGGGCTTAAACGCAAAATGTGGGGTAAGTTTTGATCTTTAACGGCATTATGGAAACTTCTCAAGACTACCTCCATTCCGTGAGTTTACGATATTTAAGCTTAATAAATTCCAATGTTGTTGAAGTTCTTTTTAAAAATTATTTATTTATTATTTTTATTGTTTATTTTTTTGTGTATATATATATATTTTTTTTTATTTTTTTAAAAAAGGGGGCGCAAAAAAAACGAAAGCAAATGAATGATGAAAGTAAAGTTGCCCTTTTGGCGCAGTCGCATTGTGCAGCGCTCTTCAGTGTCGCTGTCCAGGGTGCTGGAGCACTCTGCGAGACTGTGGAACCCCAAAAGTGATGACATCTGGACACACGCACCGCAGGTTAAGTTTAGTGACACGTCACCATGGAGACGTGTTGTGACGTGGGTCAGGTGTCTGCCTTAAATAAACCAATTAAATCCGATTTCTAACCAGGCTTGTTGGGCTCCAGTGGCCCGTATGAGGTAGCTTCAGCTGACATTCAAAGATTTGAGGAAAGCAGCTTTTTGCAATTGATGGTTTGTCCTTAGGATAAAGTGGCAAATAACTTTTATTTAGATTTTAAATGTCTATTTCAAGAGTACCCAAGATATGCAGGGGCTCAGCCAAAGAAAATCAACAATAACATGTTTTATACACAAAATAATTACATGTAGAGTCACTGAAAGCTACTTGCTCCTCTTTTAATCCTATGCTTTTTTTTTTGTCCATAGCTCATTTTATGATATTTTTAGTCATATGTATATACTACTATTCCCCCTTTACAATGTCTGCTTGTGTGACAGCTTAAAAATAATCTTCAGTTGTGTTGTGGTCTGCTCTTTGACTAGGCTGTTCCAAAACCTTGATCCGTTTCATTTTTAGCCATTTAAATGTAGATTTGCTGGTGTCTTTCTGATCGTTATCCTATTGTATGACTTAATCTTGCCTAATCTTTACCTGTCAGACAGATGGTCTCATATTTTCCACAACAATATTCAAATAATCATACGGTACATGACTGTAAGATGCCCAGGTCCTGTGGTAGCAAACCAATCCTAAATCACTGCTGCTCCACTGCCAAGCTTGACAAGTGGTTGGAGGTGTTTTTGCTGAAACACTGTGTTTGGTTTTCACAAAATAAGGTGCTGGGCATTAAGGCTGCGCAACTCCACTTTGGTCTCCTCTGTCCATGGGACATTATTTCAGAAGACTGTTCAGATGCACCACTCTTTATGTTTTCTCTTCTTGGTATTGTGCTAACACATACCTGAGTGCTCTAGATAAGCAAACTGCCAAAACGTCTGCTTTAACCGAGATCTGCAGGTGAGCTGCTGACCAGTTTATTAAGGGCTGATGAGCAGTATCACCTGGCTGCAACTTCCCCTCTTAAAATCCATGGAAGCAACAAGGGGGTACTTAGTATTGCCCAGTTCTTGAGTTCTTTCTTTTTGGCTTCATTTATGTCAAATAGTTAAGGACATGCTGAAAAAATGTATTTTGGTCTTCATCTGCAGTTGTATTTGTCAAATACTGAGGTCCACTATGATATGATGTGATATGACCAATGAATTGACCAGTCGAAGGGTTTTATTTATAATTTCTCTCAAAAAGGACCTAAGGTTAATGGAGGGGGTTCTAACCTTTACGAATGACAGTAAATATCACAAAGGAAAATGTAAAACACAACTGTTCAGCATCACCGTGACATAAACTGGTTTCATTGCTGTTTTGTGTTTAATTTAAACACCAACAGCTGTTTATCTTGACTCAGATAGATGAAGGGAGATGCAAGATGGGCAGGAACAAGCCAACGTGTGACTTTAGGAGGCCAAAGACTCAGCTGTCATGTCACAAAACAGCCTGCATCAGTGAGTTGGGCTCATCTACTTGAAAGCAACTACAAATACCACATAACCACCAAACATACATGAACTGAGAACTTAGGTATCGATGTGATCCCTTTTCTTTGCTGTAAACTGCTTTAGACCCCTCCACCTGGAGCTGAGCCCCCAGTGGAGAGCGTGTGAAAGGAGACCATGGCTCAGTTGTCAGATCCATCCCGCAGGGAGAAGACCCCTGGGACCCAAGGGTCACACACTGCTACACGCAACCTCTTACGAAAGAAGGAGCAGCGTCGGCGAGGAATCCGATCCTCTTCGCCCATGGGTCGGGTCATCCTCATCAACTCTCCTGTAGAAGGTGAGCGGCAGTCAAGGAGGATCCTCGGCAGTGCCAGTAACAGGTTAACACCTGAGGTGCAGTTAGCTGTATTTTAATTTAATATGTTCAAAAATGAAATCCCACCATGGAATAAAAAAGTGCATAGATAAAAATACTTCCTGTGGATTTTTTTTTAGTCTTTTATATGTAGTTGCAGTACCTGACAGAAACAACTAGAGGACATGCAGCAAAGATGAAGTCAACTTGACTGCTGTAGGAACATAAAACACACACTCAGCCTGGTGAACTGAATCCTCAGGCAGCAGCAAAAACTCAGAAAAGTTTTTTGCTTTACTGCTAAAGCTAAAACCTAAAAACACATTTATGACTAATACAACACATCCTAAAAATAAATTATCCATTGAAAATCCAAATAAAAGCTAACATTAAATGAAATCCATGTGTACTAAATTATTTTTGATTTATTTATTCATAGAGGTAACTTTAAAAGTGTGACTTTGATTTGTATAAATAGGCCCTTGTCATGATCTGTGGTTTTGGTCGTGTTCTTCTTTGGATTTTGGTGTTTGGATTGTCATTTTTTGTTATCCCCACTCTTATTTTGAAAGTATCTCTTCTTTAAGCGCTCTGTCAGGCTGTTTAAGAACCCTCAGATGAGCGTGCCAATAAATAGCAATTTTTCCAAAATGTAAAGCACTGGATGCAGAATACACAATCGGCAGTAAACGGAAAATACCCAGATAATGTGTTTCTTCCAGGAAACACATCAGTGTTATCCCATAATGCAATGCACCGCAACGACAGGCCTGGGTCTGTAGCTGGCAACACGACCGGGTAGTTTTACAGTATTTCCATTTTTATTGCCCTGATTATTACTGATATGAAACTCCAAAGTCTTTTTTATTTGTTGAGGATTCAAAAATTGCTACCACCCCTGACGACTGCTGGGTCATTCAGTGCATTTTTCAACCAACCAGTGGTCATGTTTAAATGATGTATTATTCTACTAAAAGAATAGAAAGTGGCCTTCAAAAGTGAAAATTTGTGTCCAGTCAGGCTTCAAGCATCTTTCTCCTTTTACCCTCATCTTACTTCTGGCTCAAAAAAATGGCAAAAATAACGAAAGTTGAATGTTAGACAACCCAAAATTAGAGTAAGTTGGTGAGTACCAGGAAACTTAATATTTTAATCAAGTTTAAAGGGAAATTGAGGATGGTTTTTTTCATGTTTAAAAATGTCTGTGCCACTTAAGTTTGGAGCAATATTTGATCTTTTTTTAACAAAGCATCATTTGCTCTCATTTCTCCTGTCTGTATTGTCGAGAAATTATTGGGCATTGTTGTAAAAAAGTAAACCTCTGAGCTGGGAATCGGCAACTTTAAGTCAAGTAAATCACCTTTCTGTTTCCCCTTAAATGACACCATACAAAACCATCTCGTCTTAAATTCTCAACAGTCAGCCTCAGCTTACATCCTCCAAATGACTTTAAGATACAGAGAAATCCACCAAAGTGAGTAACATTCTTTGTCCAATTTTTAGGAGGAGATGATAGTGAGGACCTCCACACAGTCACAGTGGATAAGAGCGTGGATGGCAAGCTCGGCTTCAGTGTACGCGGAGGCTCAGAACATGGCCTCAGCATCTTCGTCAGTAAGGTGGAGGACCACAGCACGGCACGTAAGCGGTGCTCTATAAAACGTGATGGCTGTGGAGAACAGGAGCCTCGCTACCCGCCGCTATCTGATGATGAGTTTTGTTACACTCCTGATTGTGTGTTTGTGGACAGAGGAGGCGGGCCTGCAAGTGGGTGATAAGCTGGTGGAGGTGAACGGCATCAGCCTGGAGAGCATCACCATGAGCAGCGCTGTGAAAGTCCTGACAGGAAATAACAGGCTGAGGATGGTGGTGAGGCGAGTCGGTAAAGTCCCCGGCATCCGCTATTCCAAGGAGAAGACTACCTGGTGATGACTGATGTTTACATGAATACTAAAAATAACTGAATCACTTTCCTCATCCTTTTCTTGTCTGGGTATTAGTGCACTAATCAGTCAGGTGCGCTGCTCATTTCTCAGGGTAGACCTGATACACAGGCGTATGGTGGTGGAGGAGAGCGGACGCACACCTTCGGAGGCCAGCTCCGGCAGCGCCCTCCGAAGGATTGTCCACCTTTACACCACCTCTGATGACTATTGTCTGGGCTTCAACATTCGAGGGGGGAAAGAGTTTGGCTTGGGCATCTACGTCTCCAAGTAAGTTCGTGGAAATACAGATTCTTACTTAGAAACCTCCGATGGGATTACAAAACAGGGACGTGAGCGTGGAAGATTGTCTTTGTTGTCTCACCTTTATTGTGTCAACACACACCTGAAATAATGTCTTTGTTGTTTTCTCAGTCAAGATCCTAAAAAGATATGGTCCTTAAAGAATCCTAAAAAGGTTAAAGTAAACAATCACTTCTGTCAGAGGATGATGAGATCATTTGAATCAGTGGAGATAGTACTGGCCGAAACTCATCACAGCTTTATTTAGAGGAGACATTATATTTAAAATTCTTTTTTTTTTTAAATATTTAAAATTCTTGTGCTTGCAAGCATGAATTTGAATGCCTGAATTGTTTTATGTTAAAAGCAAAATCCGACATAAACAGTCTTGTAACTTTGTTTGCTAGTCCGAACCACTTAGATACACAAGTCCGTGACATCACAGACCCAGATCAAAATACATCCATCCAATTTTCCCATTTTCACATCCAGTATTTCACTACAAGTGAAGTATCATGGTCTGGACTTCTTTTCATGTAGTTCTCTTTTCTTTTATGCTCTGTACAGATGAAAGCTTCTAACAGGTCGTTATGAGTTACTGCTGATTTTTATTTATCACCAGTTTTATGCTGACTAATGTTTAACTCCTAAATGTATTTTTTGTCTTCTGTATTGGACTCACAGTAATGTAAAGGTTGTTTTATATTCAAGTAGTTGATCTCACTTCAGCTGCCACTTTGCTTTTGTGCTAATGTGGACACAGAGAGAATTAAACAATCACAGGACTGTTTTGCACTTTGACTAAGGACAGTTCAGTACCCACGATCATGTACATAGTGTTTGTCAAAATAGTTGTGTTGATATAATAAAGAAAATGCAGGGAGTATAACTGGAAAACTGGCCAGTGATTGTTCGTGGTGGATGAACAGGAACAGTTCTATTTATTGATACTCTTTGTTTATCCAGCCGTCTACAAAAGAGACTAAAAATTGACGAATTAGTTGATTAGCAATGAATTCCTCAGTTTTACAAAATGGGCACAATCCTAAGTGTGTTTCTGTCCATCCATCCACCTTCATAAACAGCCGCTAAAGGCTCCAGCAGATATGTTGATCCTCAACAGCATTGCGTAGGTGGATCCATGGATGATTACATGATGAATATCTATCCAGGCTGTAGTCTGAATCATTTAAACATTTCTGTTCGGTCCTGTCTCGTTGTCCCAGGCTGGATCCAGGTGGCCTGGCCGAGCAAAACGGGATAAAGATGGGCGACCAGATCCTGGCTGCTAACGGAGTAAGTTTTGAGGACATCAGCCACAGCAGTGCGGTGGAGGTGCTGAAGAGCCACACACACATCATGCTCACCATCAAGGTGAGGACGCTGCACTTGACTCCCCACATCAAAAACATGTGCAACAAATCGCCTAAATTCTTGACATCTGTGTTTTCAGTGCAAGACTACAGAATCTGAGTATGAGTTTTTTTTCTTTACATTAATTTACTGCTTTAAGTAACGCTATGTCTAAAACATTTAACATCTTAATCTAAGGATGATTTTTTTTGTTCAGTGTTTTCAGTGTTTCAACAACTGACACTTGTTTTCACTTTTTGAGGCACGTTTTAGTCTGTTGTCAGCCGTTTAACCATCAACATAAACTCAGAAACTGTGTTCATGTAGGTAAAAGTATTTTGATCTTAAACATCCTGACACATTTTAATATTGAAGGTGTACAATTTGGAAAGAAGTTCAGCATTTGTTGAATTCCATGTAGTGAGATGAGGAAGTGGTCTTGTTGAATATGGGGGTGTTGGCTGAATGCAGCATTAAATTGGAGCTAAAGGGCTCTTTGTTACTCCAAAAGCACGCAGGCTCTTTCATTACCTCTTGGGCTAAATGGCCTGCTGCGCCTGAACTCTCGGACTTGTCGCCTGCCTTTCATCTCGAGTTTTGTCACACACGAGCACCAAACACACGGGCTGCATGGTTACGCGGTGGTTGTAGCGACGGTTTCCGTGGCAGGGCCGACAGCTGGCGTGCAGTCGTAATATTCCTCGCTCACTTTACTTGTTGGAGCTTGGGTTTCGTGCTGCGAAGAAAACAGCCGGGCCGTGTGCATTATTCACCAGGCGGCCTGGATCAGTTGCTTATCAAACATTGGAGCCTGTGTTTTGTGCAACTTTTGTTTGGGATCCAGGGAAACTGAAGCACATCCTGGAGTTAGAGAGCACAACAACTGTCAAAGGTTACTAGAAAGTCAGGAAGGGAAACATGGTTTTGGTGCAGGAATGAAGACGAGGAGGGGGGGCGTTGTGTTTGTAGGTCTTTGTGTGGTTCTAGAGTTACTCTTTATCAAATATAGCCATCCCATAAAAGTTTCAGTGTCTCTTCTATATCTCATTTGCATATCTGTGGCCATATCTCCTCAGGAAGCAGGACGATACCCTGCCTATAAGGAGATGGTGGCAGAATACAGGTGGCTCAATAAATGTATGTATTTTTGAGTTTTTTGTTTGTTTTACTCTGTCCGTTTGTAAAGAACTGAGCTCACTGAATACGTAAATATAAGTTGCGTGATCTTTGTTTGTTCTTCCTCAGTGGCCAATGGTGCTGGGAAGTCTTCCTCCCAGGGTTCAGATTCCAACTCCTCCGGCTCCTCTCTGTCGTCCGGGACACCAGTCAGCTCTCTGAGCGGCCTGTCACAGGTCATGTTCCCACCCAGCCTGCCGTTCGGCTCTGACATGGTGGACGTCTGCATCTCCACCGAGGACCAGAGGTCAGTTCACTCCTTTACACAGTTTCCGGCTTTTGAAACTGTTTTCATTACACGTCAGACACACAAAAAGTTCATATTCAGACTTCAGATGAGAGCGGACCTTATTGTTGTGGTTCCAGCTCTGAGTCGGAGCGAACTGAAACCGCCATCCAGACAGACTTTCCCTCTCAGAAGATGCCACCAGACACCACTCGCAGCCTGGGACCAACCACCCTGCTCAAAGACACCGTGATTCGCACGGACGAGGGCAAAGGGAAGAAAGAGTCACCCAAGACAGCTGTGCTGCTGGCGCTCAGCAGGCCAAGCCGACCCATCAGCAGGTCGCAGAGCCAAGTGACTGTGGCAGGTGAGCCGTCATGAATGTGACAGAACGCTCACGAACCTCTGACTGGACTGCACGAGTCACTCTCTGTTGCTGCCCTTTCGTAGAGATCAATCAAAAGAAAGAAAAGACGCAGAAAGGGAAGGACCCAGAGGAGAAAAGCACCCTGCAGCGCTCAAAAACACTCGTCAACTTGCTGTTCAAGGGAGGGCGCAAGAAAGACACGGGCCGTTCTAAGTCCCCAGCCACGGGTGGAAAAGGTAGCTGAATCACTTCTTTTTGGGGATTTTCTGTACAGCTTGTGAGGATGCTGTCAGCAGCATAAAGTACGGATGAAAATGAGAATGCACATATTTATGAAAGTTTCTGTCCCCACCCCTGCCACATGGTTAAGTGTCTGCGGGCAGGACGCTGAACCCTGGACTGCCCACATTCACTCATGGACTACCCACTCATAGTGGTCATTGCTGAAGGAGGCTTGAACACAAACTGGCATCTTCTGACCGGCACTGGTTCCTCTCTGTGATGCTTTCAGGGGGACGACAGCTCAGCGAGATGCCAAATTCTGAGATGCTTGGAGCGGTGGAGGACATGGCCCGCAGGCTGCTGGCCGAGGAGGAGGTGACTGCAGTGGTGAAGACGTGCCGAAGGGTAGGAAATGTTTGTCATGGCCGGAGCCAGAGCGAGGCGCTGTATCTTGTAGTCGTGGAAACGATTGTGTTGAGAATCTTCATCACACAGTTCTTATCTAAAGCGTGTGATATTTCAGGAATGGTTAAGGGAATTTTAAAGCTTTCCCTGACGATGTGATTTGGCCCCTGTAGTACATGGCAGAGCGGTCGGTGGAGAACTTCATACGCCACCTGCTGGTCGTTCTGGACCGACCTGAAAAGCTGCTGCTGCTGAGGGAAATCAGGTGAGGGGGAAGAGAGAAGGGATTTTGGTTTTCTGCTAAAGGACACAAAAATATGAATGAACAACAAAGATTTTCTTTATATCTTCAAGTAAGAGATAGCTATTAATATGAATAATTCATAACATCATTATGTTTCACAGTATCATGCCGGAGACAGGAGAAGTGGACTGTAACACAATAATTGCAGTGAGATCCTCATATTTCCTGTGTTTTCATTCAGGCTGCTGCTTCCACCGTCTGACGTGAGTGTGTTCAATGACATGGTGGCTGCTGTTGAAGTCGAAGCCTATGACATCCTCAAACATCGCTCAAGTGAGTATGATAACTACCCAGATGTGTTTGAAGTGTCAGAGTCAGCACCATCATGAGATGATGTCAAAATCACAGCTCATGTCCTGTTGATAAACTTTTCCCAGTTATCTTAAAGGAGATGTATCCGGCCCTTCTTAACAAGGTCGACACAGCTTCATCTGGTTTCAGTACAATGTCTCCGACATGCTTTGGTCAAAATCCTACATAGGTGCAGTACAAAATCTCTCTACACTTTTGTTCATAGCAGATGATATTTAGGGGGTGGAGTCAGCAACCCAAACGACTCCGCCCCCTTTTCCAGACCGCATACCTTTTTTAGAAACTGTTGTTTCACCTTTGAATCGTTCCTGAGGCAAAACAAGTTCACCGTGACGTCAGCTTGGGTGGAGATAAAGATGCTGAGGCGGGGTAATTCAACTCTGTTCTGGGTTTTAGATGTCAATCTAAATGTCTCACTTGACAAGACAGTTTCAGACTGAGGCACCCCAAACAAAGCACCAGGATGAGAATTTATGATTTGGCTTTCACTTCAGACATGCAAATAAACAATGTCAAACACAGAAAACCCTTTTTTTCATAAATCTGTCCCCTTTAAATTATTGTTATAATTGAAGAGATCTGACCTCTCTTGCAGTTCGAACTCCTCCTTTACGCTCTCCCACTTCTGGTCGAGCACCCAAACGACGCCTGATCACCCCGATTCCAGGTGTGGTATCGTTTAATGTTATAATTATTCAGTATTTTTGTTTTGTGGGTTGCACTCTAAAAAATCTGTGCATTTCAGCCCCAGAAAAGCCCTGTTTTTATTATAAAAATTATGTGATACTAATGTATAAATTGTGGTTTAATACGTCAAAATTATGAGATAGAGTAAATTGCAATATCGTGGGGGGTCAGGGAGTGATATGCTTCTACCTCTCCCAGTCTGTACTAAACCCCTCACACCTGAATTTAAAGTTGACAGAACATGAACACAGTTAATGCAGTCTTGGTTCCTCCAGATTACAGAGGAGGCTTTGAGCTCCACAGTGCCGAGGAGGTGGAGAAAGAGAGCCACCTGCTGGAGGAGCTGGAGAAGCTCAGCCTGACTGGGCCGCGGGGATCCAGGGAGAAACCTCACACCTCCAGGTCCTTCACGCCTCTCCTGGACATACCGGTGGATGGATACGACACGGAGTCCAGAGACCTCAGAACCTCCTCCGCCAGCCCGCTGCTCCCCAACTGGCTGTTGGCCCGCAGCAGCGACGGCCACCCTCCTCTCCGAACAGACATTGGCACGATACGCTCCGTTCACTTCGACGAGGTTTCACTGCATTCTGCCTCAGACAAGACAGACACGAACTCAGAGAGGGGACGGACCCTTTACAGAAACAGTCACTCTAAAGGCAAAAAGGAGAAAAGTGGAGACAGGAGTGAGGGTTCAGTATTCACGCTGCAGAGCGCCGCTCGAAGGATTCGGCCTTCGTTGTCGCAGGTTTTTGGTCCCGGCCTCGATCAGCAAGCAGGGATCAAACAGATGAACGGCCACCAGGCTTCTCCTGAGAACAAACTCAATGGTACTGACCCTGAGCAGCAGTACGAACTCAAAACTGTCAGCATCTCCAAGACCAAACAGTCACTAGGTAAATAAGTTTCAGTCTGAATAAAACCTACTTGAAAGCCATGTTTGCTTTCAAGATTTCTTCTCTTTAGAATTGGATGTAATTGCAAGATTTCCCCAATTCCACCTTAAAAACAAGTGACCATGCACTTTTGTTTTATTTATTTATTTTGTCAAATAATGACTTGCTACATTTCAACCCCAGAGTTGATCTTTTTCTGGAACTTCCTGAACCTCACAAATCACCACTTAAGAGACACGTTAGTAACACAGATATAATGTATGACCTTGACCCGTGTTGTCACGCTGCAGGCATCAGTATATCTGGTGGGATGGAGTCAAAGGTTCAGCCCATGGTGAAGATCGAGAAGATCTTTCCTGGAGGAGCTGCCTCCACCTGCGAAGTGCTCAAGGTAACGTGACTATTACTGCAGGGTGTGAAAACTGTCAATAAATACTTCTTATAAGCATGGCATTTTTAATCAACAATTTTACTTGGGATGTATTTTGGAGAAATTACCTGCATTTCAGTTCTGCACAATTTACTTTATCCATTACTAAACCTCCTTCACTGTGTCCCAGGCTGGATTTGAGTTGGTGTCTGTGGACGGAGTCTCCCTGCAGGGAGTTACGCACCAGCATGCTGTCGACATCATCCGGAAAGCCTTCAGCAATAAGGCCAAAGACCCCATGGTGTTTATGGTCAAAGTACCAAAAGATCTTTGAAAAATGAGACCCAGACTCTCAGGGTGAATTAAAATAAACACACACATATTGATGAGCTGGGATTTAACATGGAGTCAAAAGTGCACCACCATGTGTAAACTTGCCATTAATGTTGAGTGGGGAATAAAGACACAGACACTGCAAGCAGCTTACTCGGTTGGTAAACAAGAATAACCAGCATGACCACTGGACTTGAACCAAGCAAAAAATGTTCAGAGTATTTAAAAGAATAAATTGTGCTGTTTTCACTGAAGAAATATAAAAAAAACCCACAATGACAGTATGTAAAGTTTGTGAACACAGATCATGAATTTATAAAAACGGTGCTCCTTGTGCCTTCATCTTTCACCCTATATCAACCCTGGACTCAGTGTCTGTCAAAAACACAGTTCTCTTTTCTCATTTGACATTAAGCTTATTTCTATTAGTGTATAAAACTCTCGCCAATAGATCAGCTGTGCATGTGTGGAACTCTGAGTTTATAAATGTGCAAGATGAGAACTGATCTGTAACCTGGATGCTTTTTGGGTGCTCTGTTACACAAGTCTGCTAATCCTTTTGACCTCTAGGGGGCAGAGATGAGCCATTATTTGGTTGTAAAAAGTAACACAACCACTGTCCAAAAAATAAATAAATAAATAAATAAACTTACCAAAAAGCTTTGTTAAATTCAATAAAAACTATCTCGTACAGAACAGAAAACACAGCTGTTAAACGTTTTTGTTTTTTAATTAAAACCACGGTGGGTTTCTTAAAGAAAATGTACAGCATGAAAATATACATTTAATGTCTTCATACAAATATTGTGGATTATAAAATTATACTGAGGAACCAAAAACAGACATCCACACAAAACAATAATATACAGGCATCGTATCTGTAGAAGCAAAATATAATGTGTGGGATATTGCTTTGGTCTATTCACAGTGGCTATGTTTTCAGTTTTTGAGATGGGCAGACATCTCTAGATGAAAACATGACATTACACATGTATGAGATGCTTATTTACAGAGGGAAAAATTAAATCAGCAGTAACGGAGGAACAAAAAGTCCCTTCTTCTGTTGTACAGGGAACTGAATACACAATGCTGTATTTTAAAGCCAGTGGAAAGGAGTAGTGCGACTCAAACGTCATTCAGTGCAAGGTCTTCCCATTTCACTGACGCGATACATAAATCTTAACACATTAACAAACCGTTCGCCACCTCTGAGAGAGGAAAGAAGACGTTTTCTGTAATTAACAGGAGATAAAACAATCATGAGTTTGTTTGTTTGTTTGTTCGTTTCTCCCCAGCCCTGGAGGGTGATGTGAGGATAAAGAGTACACGTTTGTCAGAGCTGCGTGCCTTTGATGCGTTTAGGTTTTTGAGGCCAGTGTGAACTACGGTGCAAGTCAATGATTCTAAACCCTGCTGAGTCACCGTAGTAACGGGTCCCTACAGATCTTATCAGGAAACATTTTTACTCTTGTAAGGCCTCTCTGCATGTTCATCCAGTACAGAAAGCCCAACAAGCCTTAAGGTTGCAGTTTATAACAATAACAACCTGATTATTAAACTGTTTCTATTAAGAGAGAATCCTTTTTGCTAAACTGTTGGATTTTTATTACCTTTGATTTAACCACTTATGTATTTATATAAACTGCTTTAATTGCCGGCACAAAGGCACATAGAAGAAGAGTACTGTTCAGAGGGGGATGGAAATTAAAAAAAACTGTCATTTAGTGAAAAGGAAAATACACTGGAGAAACTGATCATATTTATGTCATGCAAGAAGAGGCAGCAGTGGAAGAATCAACCTTTTTAAAGAAGTAAAAACGTCACGGAGAAAACCAGAAAAGAAGAAAAAGGAAAGCTGCTGGAGAACAAAGGTCTTTCTTGACATGTAATTCATTCAGCTGATGTTGATGCAGGAGTGGGTTGACAGTGTATCAAATGGATTCCAATGTGGTGGTTAGATGCTTATAAGTGTTATATACTGTTCCTTTATACTTTTATGTTACATTTGAATAAATACACAGAGGAAAAAAAAGAACAGAACTGTGAGTCCACAATGGAAATCACATGACTTTGCAACCAGGAGTCTTCACTAAACAGAGGTCCTTCATGTCCCAGATCATTCAAGAAGAGGCACCAAATACTCAGAGGATATTTCAGCATGTAAGCAGGAAAATTACAATTTAAATAATAACTGTTCATTTTTAAGCAAGTGCTTTGAAGTATTGCACTTGCCTTTCATGTGCCAATGTGTCCCTGGAACCGGGATAAATGGGGAGGGGATGTATCGGGGAAGGGCATCCGAGGTAAAAGCTGCTTTAAATCAATATGTGGAACACAGTGATCCACTCTAGTGACCCCCACGAGGGGAAAAGCCAGAAGAAGTTGCTAATTTGGACGTTTTTAATCAGTTTCAAAGTCCTGTAGTGCTTCTGAAATCACCTGCACACATTTTCTACTCCCTCTCTAATTCTGATACAATAAGTACTCTACAACTCAGTGAGCACTAGTTTCCTTCAGACTGTAAAATAAATAAACTGGATTATATGGGCTGTCGTGAGTAGTTGATTTTAAAGACAGAAACCTGCTGCAATAAAATAAAGTCATTATCAGAATCAGAACCTGCTGTTTTTCACAGCCTTTTTTACATCTGAGATATTTAAATTTATTTACGATTTCTGGTGGTAAAAGGTTGGAATAAAGTTTTCAGCTGTCAGTAATGGATTTAATCCACTTGGTTAAAAGGTGGCAAACAAATGTGTGAAAGAGAAACATCTGCATTTGATGAAGGCTGTCAAAGTGTTATTAGCTCCAGGTGAAGTTTCTGTTTGATTACCGTCCATTAAACCGTACAGATGTTCATGAAATAATTTACACCCCCAGTTTAATGAAGGGCTGAATATCCAGAACATTAGAGCTCGTTCAAAAAGAAGGAACGACATTAGATTTGTGCCATGTGTGTTTGGTAAATCTGATTTTTATTTTGGATTTGGAGAAACATGTAGTTTATTGTTTGGTCATGATGTGACTTACATAAAAGGCTTGTTTATTGATTTAAAGGTTATAAAAAGCCATTAGCATGAGTTTGTCCACATCACCCGAAGCACAGCCACTGACATTAACACCTCACTCTGATTCACTTACTCTTACCATGAATGTGTGGAGTCCCACATTCGCTGTCAACTGACAACAGTGGGAGCGTAGTGTTGAACCCAGCAGGGAAGGTGGAGTCATAACAAGAACAGGAGGAGGAAAGGGAATGTTTTTGTCAAGTTACTTATCTACAAACTTCTAAAACTACTGAAAAAAACCCTGCTCTTTGATGGTTTATCAGTGCGACCACCCACACACAGACAGCAATGAAGGGGAAGACAACTGATAGGGATAATGATTATTAAAGGTTATTGGCTTTCAAGTGCTGAAACAGCCACAGCTCAAGTGTGGCTCATTTTACGCGGTACAAGTTTTTACATTTGAAACACTTACCTACAAATGTGTCCCATAAACAACAATATTTCTGGCCGTAAAGCACGGGGAAAAGTATTTATCTGACAGTAGTGCAAATGAGGGAAAAAAAAAGAAAAAGGACAGATGTGGCGGATTAGATTTCTGTTGCAGCAATCTCATCAAAGTTGATCTCATTGCCACTGCCCTCGTCCTCCTCTCTGCTCTCCAGTTCCAGGCTGAGCTCCTGCAGGTGCTGCTCCAGCTCTCGGTTCCTGCGATACATTTGCACATAGTTCTGCTGCAGCTGTTTCTGGTAGCGGATTACTTTGTCTTTCTCCTCCTGCCATATCCTGCGCTCTTCCTCAAAACTTAACGCTTGTTGCTCAACCCTCTGACGCTCAAACGTCAATTCAGACTTCATCCTGTCCATCTGTGTTTTCATGTTCTGCAGGGCCTCAGTGCTGCTCTGCCGCTGGGCTTTCGCCTCATCACTCTCATAGGCCAGGAGATGCTCCTCAGCTTCCTGGAACACCTGACACTGTCTGTTTCCTGGCCCCTGACTGGCAAGGGTGTCTCTGAGATTAACCAACTCTCCCTCAAGGCGTCCCACCTTCTCTCTGAGAAGCTCTGCTTCGCTCTTGCGACGCTGAAGCTCGTTTTCACACACCTCCAGCTCCAGGGTCCTTGTGCGGGTTGTGCCATTGGCCTCCTGCAGCAGCACCTGGGTGTTGGTCAGCTCTCCGCGAGCGTCTCTGAGCTGACCTCGCAGTGAGACGATCTCCCCGACTCGTTGCGCTAACTCACTCTGCACCTCCTTCAGCTGCTGCTTCAGCAACGAGATTTCTCCAGACTTCTGACACACCTGAGGAGAAACACAGTCAAGACGCAAATTCAGTTTTGAGACAGCGACCCACGAATGGTTGTAATAACAATTTTTCTTTATTCTTACATTGCTGTACACAAAGTTTCTCCCATCACTCTGAGTTTCCATGATGTAATGGGAAATTATATTACCAATGCTCCTCTGTTGCCTCAGTGACTGCTGGATTTATTAAAATATCAGCTGTAATACTTTGTGTGTCAGCAAACCTTTGGCTGATGTGTGCAACTCTACTAATGCACAAAACTTTAAAAGCAGCTGAATAATTTAGGAAGCTGTGAGTTAAAAGTCAGTCTCCGGGATCAAAAGCACTGTCTACAATCTTTCATCCTGCAGGTCTGTTTCCTGGTAGCACCATTAATCATCTCAAACAGCAGGGGGAATTGATTTCATTATTGATCCACGTCTGGTGCTTACAAAGACACAGAAGCAGACTGTTCTGTTGGTCTACAAGGCTAATGACAAATTATAGACCGTCATTGTCCTCTGATACCAGCAAAAACAAACAAATAAACAAACAAACAAAAAAAACATCAAGACACCAACAAGTATACTGCTTGTCAAATTATGAGGCGGCTGATCACCAAAGTCCATGTTGGATCAACATTTTTCATCCTTTGTTGAAAAAAAAGATCACTGAGTGGAGCAGACAGTAATCTTATTCAGTCCTAACTGGTTTAAGTAAAAGCTGCATCCATGTATGAGTAATAAATATGTTGCTGTAGCTGGATTGAAGTTCTACAATCCAATTTAACACAATCTGTATAAGTAAGACTGAGTTGACAATGCTGATTAATGAGGAAACTTTACAGCCCAAATTCCTGTTTTAAGAGGGATGTTTTTGTATTGCTAAATAAAATTTCAATATCTCTCTGTTAAAGGTGTCAGTCAGTTTCAGTGCATCTACTCACCTCCCACTTGGTCTCCTCTAGTCGAGGTCCCAGCTGGATCTTCTCATGCTCGTAGGAAGTGCAACGTTCCTCTAGCTGCTCCCTCTCCTTCAGAAGCTGTGCAAAGTCCTCCTGCAGTTTCTTCTTCTCCTGTTGGAGCTGGAAAACCTGCAGACATAAATACTATTAAATACCATTAAAACCAAACAGTTGTGACTACGACTGAGTTGATGTATCATGTATTGCCTCATTTAACTTTGATTTTAAAAAAATATTCTAAAGGTCTTATGAAGTACGATACATTCAAAGTTGAGTCAAACTGAGTCAACACAGCCTTGTTCATTTAAGTCAGCTAGAAATCTAAAGTAATCCCATGATTATGTCATAAGAGTTGGTTAAAAGTGTGAAAACCAAGTGACATCAAAATGTATACATCTTTGTAGTTTGACCAGTTTCATATAAAAGTATTAAAATAAAATTAAACATCACAAGAAACTGGTCAAACTTTTTGTTGTCAAGATCTTCAAATTTGATCCTATTCATTCATCTAGCCCAAACTCTCATCACAGATTTGGTTTATAGCATACAACATACTCACCAACAAAAAAAATAAAATCTTAACAAATCCATTGAGTTACCGAGAAAATTTAAACTAAAGTCAAAAGAGGTGATAAATTTAGGGTAAATGTAACCATTTCTAGGAGGAAAGTTTAATTATTAGGGCAAAATTTCAAGACATTCCTAAGGAGGGTTTTTTTTTTTTTTGTCATCCGTTACTGAATGTAGTACCTAAACTGTTTAGCTAGTACTATTATCAGCGTGTTCTGGAGGTTCTGACCTGCAGCTGAAGCACCTGCTGAGACCGCTGGGCCTTCTGAGAAGCTACCTGCATCCTGGTAGCACAGCTCTGCCTCAGCTCCTCCAGCTCCAGCTCAAAGCGCTTCTGCTTCTCCTCATAAACCTATGAGACCACACAGCAGAGAAAAGGAGAAGAGAGTCCAGATCTCAATATCTCAGCATGCAGTACAAAACTAAGGCCATTTTAATGAAAGAAGATTTACTACATACCTGACAAATTGCAGCTTCATTCTCATCCAAGTTATCTCTGAGTTGCTGCAGCTCCAGCTCTCTCTCCCTCAGTTTGTCCTCTAGGTCCCTCACCACCCCTTCATAACCCTCCATGGGGCCAGGAGAACGCCCACTGGACCCACTGTCAGACAACGGCTGCCCCCGACCACTTATGGAACCAGAGCCTGTGCTCTTACTGGACGAGGACCGCCCGCTGTCTGAGTTGGAGTGTCCGTGTGCACCAGCAGGTGGGATGTTCTTCATGGGCTCCAGCTGGCCAGCGGGTATCTCTCCTGAGGCCAGGCTGTAGCTGCCGCCGTTGTAAGGCGGCAGACTGGAGAGGGAGTTGCGGCCCGAGTCAGACAATGAGCAGGACTGGCTGCTCCCACCACTGGCGTTACGCCCTCCACTATAAGAGCTGCGTTTCTCTGAGCAGGAGGGCGACACCTCTCTCTGGGCGGGGCTGGGCAGGTTCAGGTTGTTTTGGCTTTCTGATACATTGGCACAATGGCGAGGAGAAAGATACTGCATGGAGGAGCGGCTCTTGGGAATGACGGGTTTGAAGGCAGTAGGACGCAGCACAGTTTTCTCCATGTTCTAGGAATACAAAACGGTACATTTAGGCTAAAGTAATAGGAAGTACAAGGATTACAGTCTTTTTTTTTTTTTTTAATGACAAAATGAAAATTATAAGCCCTCAAAACTACTAATCTGGTTGCACTCAAATTACGTAAGATGTGGGGGACTGAACTGGTTCCTAGATGTATCAGGATGTGAACATGGATGAGTCTGAAATTGATTTTTTAAATCAATTTTTTAAATTTTATTTATTAACATGATGTTGCAGAAACACAACATGCACATTGGAACTTAAAAAGAAAAAAAAAGCAGAAGTGAAGCATTCAGTCAGTCAATAGCATAAGACATTAATAAAGATATGAGATAGCCAAGTAAGAAATCTGACCGCCATCCAGTCCATTAGTACCTAATGTACATAGAGGTACTTTGGCTTCTATGAAGTCAGAAGAAATAAAGGCCAGGGCTAAAGCCACACCATATGCAAGTTATCCCACCTACATGAGAAAGCACACAGTACTAAATAATTAAAGACACCCAGGTATAGCTGCTGCCAACAAGCAATATCAAACCTTCTACCCAACTCAGAAAGGGAAAAGTAAATTTAAACTTTTCCCTTTCTGACTTTTATTTTCAAAGATTTGCATCTTGCAATGATATTTATTTATTTATATTGTGCTGGGATGTACACTTTTAATCAAGTTAAAACATCCAAACTTGTAAAAATGCTTTAATGAAGCAGCAAACCCCCATCAAGCAAACAAGCTTAAAGTCAGGAAATCATGGAAGAAAAGAGGTATGAAGGAGATCCAAGATGGAATATGTGGACACCAATCACAAGAGAAAACTATGTCATCATTTCTGTATGTAAGCAGTTTGTAAGTTTGGTACAGAAAGGACATTTTGCTGATGTTGGATAGAATTTTTTCTCTTTTTAAATCCAGGATTCAGGCATCTGTAATCATGACAAGTTTGCTGCAATATGCAGTTTCTTACAGATTCAACTTACTGTACATGATGGAATACATGTTGGTAAATGTGATGTTCCACTGAAAAATATTCCAATTCTTTTATTTTATTAATAAAAAAAAACATACTGGACATCTTTTGAAAGTATAATGTTACTACAAAGAGGGAAAAAAATATGCTCAAAGGGAAAAGAATGGAGATGCATCAATAATTACTTTTCTCTCCATCAAAGTCCACTGAATCATAACTGAATGAGATCATGAGATGCCCAGAGATTCCCACTCTTATACTGATGACTATAATAGAAGTATTAACCATGAACACTCACCTTCTCAAGTTTTCCGGACACCGGAATCAGTTTTGGAGGAGGTCCACCCATATTTCCATTTAAACCTAATCCGTCTTTAGTGTCATCAGCATCACTTCCCAGACTTACAGGTGGAATATGGTTTTCATTCCAGTCATCTACATAGTCCTCATTTATATAGGTATAGTTCCCACTCCCACTTTGTTTCTCCAGCTCTCTGCTGGATGTTGTGGAGCTCTGTTTTTTAAGATGTGGGATGTTCTGAAGCAGTGGATCCTGGGGGGACTCGGAGCCTAGACAGGATGATCCCGGTGTGGGTCGTCGGACTCTGGCCCCGAGTTCAGCACCGAGGTGATGGTCTGTGTAGGGGCCGGGGCGAGCGGTGACAAGGCTGCTGACAGAACCCATGGGATCCAGAATAGGGGGTGGAGGGTTGATGGGAGGTGAAGGGCCAGAGGTGTGTCGTCTACGAGCTCCACTGTGGACTGGGGTGTGGGGCTCGGCAGATATGGGCAAAGCCTGAACCAGGGCCATGATGAGAGCTCAGTGGGGTCACTTGTGCTGAGAGACAGAAGAACAATGGTGCAAGTTTCACAAAGATGTTTTAAGAAATTCTTAGTTATTAACATATTATCCCCAATCTCAAATCATTCACGACAAGAAATGTTAAAACAAGGTCTAACAAACAGGTCCAGAAGTGACTAAAGTTCATTGCTTCAATCAGCTATGAGAGACCCCTTTAACACAGTGGTTTCAAAAAAAGAAAAAAAAATACTCTGACTGCAGCATGAAAAAAATATCCCACATGATCATGGTGGCCCACACATAGAGAACCAGAGCACACTTTTCAATAAATCCAGTCAAGTGGAACAAACAGGGCTTGAGGATTGAGGCATGAGGCTTGCAAGGAATGAAGCAGCACAAGAAAGGGGTCTCTCTCAATTTCAGATGCAAAATGGCTTGTAACATGCTGCTATTTCCCTCCACAGCAAAACAAACTACAGTCTCCACACATTATCAGCCTGAGAATCAACTAGTAGTTCATAACTGTAGAGAGTATCCCAAAAGACACAAAACAGAAGACGAGACAGCTCAACCATGATGTAATACAAAGTTCCTGTGTAAATCTAACAGCACACAAAAATAAATACTTGTGAGAACCCATAGTTGACAGACTGGTTCACTTCACTCCCAGAGGACTGGTGGTAAATATTGACATTGTAACGGCCACACAGAAACAGACAGTTTGTTGCATGGCTTCTGAATACTTATGTCTGAACAATGGCCAACAGGCCACATGATTATGAGGTCATTCTGCACTTCAAAAACAACAGCAAGGGCTGCTGTGCACCAAAAACATCAACAACGTGAGTCACAGAGGATGTGGATACCCGACTTGCAGGCATGTCTTGTACTAGAGTTTCAGTCAAGAAAGCCACAAAGAGATAGATGAAAGATTTTAACCAACAGCAATCCAACAGTTTACTCTTTCATTGACAAAATGCAATGCCACTGAGACTTTTCTCATCTTTTTATCTGCTTTGCAAACTTCTTCTAAGTGACACAATGGACACAGAGAAGACTTGAGACAGACCTTCCATGTTGGGAATTTGTAAAGGAGATGGTCCTTCTTTCACCTTATTAACAGCTGGAAGTCTAGCCAGACACATTTCTAGAGCACAGCAGGCTCAACAGGGCAACGCCAAGTCGTTTTCAAAGCTGCCAAGTTTACAGAGAGCCTACAAGGCCATTTGTGCAATCTGACTGATTACCACACGTTAATCAGCACACTTTAAATCTGACTGATCCCTGCTTAGACTCATAAGTGACTAAGACAAATCTGGCAGTGCAGCATGTTGTCATGATGCATGAAAACTGAAAACAAAGAAACTAACCCCACCCCATCTGTTTATCCATTTTATCTTGACACTGTTCTGTAGTATGATCTCAGTTATAGCATTGGGCTGGGTTTGAGGGGGAACAAAAGGTAGTGGTAGCTGATGGACAACTGTGCTCTTATCAGATAGTCAAACAAATGCACTGCAGAGACTTAGCTGAAATCCATTTACTTGCTCTAGTGGGTCAGTCAGACCAGTTTATTGATTACCTTTGGTTGGTCAGTTAATACAGTTTGAAAATGGAGTTTTCTTGTGTGTCAAGTCCTACTGCATACTTCACTGAATTAATGTCAACATGAGTGGCAAAAGGATACATCTAGTGTAAGGGCAGTGAAATGAAAAGTTCTTGTCAGTAGAATCTGTAAAGTTTTATATGATTTATCTATGTACAGAGAGACCCTAATTATTCTGTCACCATGTTTAATACACATAATTTTGTCTCAACTGCATGTAAAAACAGGACAGCCATTCAACTAAAGCAGCAATAGAATAAATCAACAGCTGACTAAAAAAGTAAAATATCATCAGCAGTTTTAAATTCTAGCACTCAGCAAACTCATATTTATGTGATAATGAAAAACTGATCAGCATGTTCATTCAGACATGACACTGACCAATATATACTGCTTTCAGATCAACATAAAGAAATATATGTCTGAAAAAGAGAAAATTATGCTTGGAAAGTTTGTGAATAGCAGAAACTTGTGTTTTGATTTAAAGCTAGCAAGGTAAACGCATTTGATTTTCTCACATCATCATTTCTGAACATGGGGAGTCCAATTGTTGTCCACAAAGTCTCCTATGACAAGTGAATGAGCTCTAATCCTTCAGGAAAATGTGTGGGAGCTCTTCTAAGCAAAGCACAAGAGTCCTAAACTGTTTTTAAAGCCTCCGTCATGTTCGTGCAGTCCTGCTTTCCCTTTTGTTGTCATAGTGACTAGAGCCTCAAACATTAAAAGAGGATGGGGGAGTAGAGGGCTGACAGGGAGGCCAGGACCCTCCTTAGCATCTTAAAGCCCTCAGTCTTCTATAGCCTCGAAGTCTTCCACATCCTCCAAGTTGGCCTAATGAAAAATAAATGGACATTAAAAGCTAATGGCAATTGGATGGAAACCTGACATCTCACATGCACAATAACAAAAACTCAATTTAATGTAGACACCATTACAGCCAGCACCACAATGTCTAGCATCAGCTGATACTGACTGCAAGCAGACTGTTTTTGTGTGGGGAAGTCTTTGAGGGTTTAAATGCTCTTCAGTCAGTCACTCCTCTGGTTTGTGGAATCTGTGGCGCTCCGGCGAAGGAGACTAAACATGCTGTGGTCTGACCCAATTGTTCTCATCATTCACAAGCTACAATTTGGAAGAAAATAAAAACCTCACATCCCTGCAGAGAGTGTGTTTTGTTGTTCAAGACCGTGGAAACTTAAAATTAGTCAAATTGAGCAGAAAAAAAAGTGAAGCTGTACAACTGGAAGTCCGCAGGAAGATAGTACCTCCCATGATGCTCAGTGGAGCACTTAGCCATTTGTTGGTATTTTACGGCGCATGGTCCTCGGGATAACTAGAACACACTGCAGAGGGAGCCATATTGATGACGGAGGGAAACTTTGCGGAGGGACACAGATGGTCCGGCTCTACTCCAAAACATAGCCAACTTTCAGAATAAATAAGAGTCTTTTGGTGTCATTCACTGTCGGGCTTTTGCCCCAGCAGACTCAAAAGGGTAAGAATGCACAATTAAAGACTAAACCCACAATAGTAGAGACAATAAAGCCTGGTACTTACAGCAGAAAGCCATCGAGTTTTATCCAGTCCTGTTTGCTAACCAAATGCACTCCCCAGTATTGTATACAATGATTTTTACCTTCACAGCACATTTATGTATGCACCACACACTCTTGTTTAATCATTCAGCATCAACAGTCAAAGACTCAGCAACAAATTGATAAAAGCTATCACATTTTACGATCTAAAATGCAAAATTCTAGTATGCTGAATAATACTTATTACATCTATTACACATTTCAAACAGAAGATTGAATTTAGGGTAATATAGCTATTACAGTAAAAGCTTGTTAAGATACCTGAAACTTTATCAATTATTTTATGCTATTACAGTGGTGAAATGAGAACCTGACAAAGAAAACCCATCAATATAGAGAAATCAATACAATCAGAAGTTCTTGCTGGGAATTCAGTCTACAGGGCTACCGAACTTTATATTATATAAACTGTGAAACAGAAGCTGCAGTCTGCTCTGAAAAGCAACACTCAAATGTCTGAGTTCACAGTCTGACAGTCAGGTCATTTCAATCACGGCTGCATATTTTGTTACACATAGAATAAGTCTTGATTGTGTTACCGCTTGACTGACTGCGTCCAAGACTGGCAGTGAGGAAAAACCACCAGGATTAAATACTTTTTACAGAGGCAGTTTACAGTATTCAGTTTATTGGCGCTGTCTTGTAAAGACTGCAACATAACACAAACCCGCTTTGACAGAAACTGAGAGCCCCTCTACTAAATCCTTCTTTCCTGTTTGTGCCTCACCATTAACACACAGCCACAGAAGTGAGGCTAAAATTATACCCCAAACCAGGCATCGTGCTCGAATAGGAAAAAATAAAAAAATTAACTAGAAACTGGCAATATATTAGATGGATGTGGATGGAATAAAAAGCAAAAGGAAAAAGAAAGTGCCTGAATTTTCAGTAGGGTGCATCTGCACAAAAGGAACAAACAAATGAGTCTTGAGATCCCCTCCTCCACTCTCCATCTTCCTCTGCCCAAACTCCTGAATCCCATTTTGTTAACCCCCTCCCATTTTCTTCTTCTTGCCCCTCTCTTTGGAAACTGGAACACAGAGGTAAAGTGTGACAAAGCTATTTTGGTTCTGAATAAAATGTACCTTTCTACAGCCAGACATCGAACAGACCTGAAAAACTACAGACCAATCCAAATAAAAAAAAACCCAAACTATGGCTGCAACTCATAATCATCACTGCTGATGTCAAACTGTCAAAAACTGACACTTCATTTAAACTGAATTAAAAACTAATTATTTAGACAAATATAATGATTCCTCTTCTCAAAGACCTTCCTGGGGAAGTACACTTAAAGTTTCTTACTAAAAGTTTGCCATTATTATGCAGTAAGCAGGCCAACTGAACTGACAAGAGTGACTGACGAATATACAAAAAAATGGCCGTTAACTACAGAGACATTCCTCGGGGCCTTTAAGTTTGTTTGAATAATGAACTGAGCAAACTCAACATTGTCAATGATTATCCTGCACAGAAAGAGAACAAAGACCTCCATTCAAACACATATGCTTACTGATACTTGTCTTATTGTTTTAATAACATGCAACCGTAAAAGGGCTGCAATTGATTATCACACAATCTGTGTAAGTATTACAATTAATGATTAAATCATCAATTAACCATAACTAATGCTTTAATTCTGGGAAATAAAAATTAAAATAAAATTAAAATCTAAATAACAGTGACTTTTACAATATAGTCTAGTTTATTTTGACTGATGAGCAGCTACTATGAGTTAAAGATATTTAGTTTACCGTCATGTGTGAAGCAAGAAAATAAAAACAAATGTCTTCTAAGTTGAGCAGATAGAACTGCTAATTAGTATCCCTGTTCTTAATTTTCTGTCATTCTTATATATCAATATGCAATACACACACACACACATATAAATATATAAAAATTGAATATAAAAATTTGTCTAAGTGGTCTTCACAAGTCAACTCAAGCAAACCAAAGTAATGAAAGCAACTTCCCTTTACTCCAACGGTCTAAACGGTCTAACCCACTCCGTCTTACCCGAGATTTCTCTTTGCATTGCTGCTCTGGTGTTTCAACAATTCCTTATGATCTTTCAGCCTCAACTCCAACGTGTTTCAGTTTTAAGCCAGCTCAAACGTTCACCATGTTCCCTTTTTGAGGACCAACTTCTCTAAATTCCCATCAGAAAAAAAAAAACAAAAAAAACGTGAGGCCAAATGCTACCAGTGTGAATGAGAGCACAATCCCCTCCCTTTCCGCTGCTTTCATGCTCTCCTCCTCCTCCTCCTCTCAGCAAAGCCCAGCCTGTTGGATACAGAAACACCTCCTCTTTCCTTGCTCCACTCCTCTGCCATTCCCCCTGCATAAAGAATCTATACCTCTCTGTGCAAAGTCCTCAACTGTCTTTGTTGGGCAGTAAAGCTGAGCAGAAAAGGTAGGTAAGGATCATCAAAGATGTCAAAGTCATTCTGTGCTCCTTTTTTGAAAAACATTTTATTTGTCATTGATAAGTCATGTTAGCACTTATCCTTGGCATTATAAGGATTCAGGGAATGACACCTAAACACAATGATGGATGAAAACGTGTTACCAAAGTATAAGACTATCAAGCAGCATCCTAATACTTTTTTTCAAAACCTACAGAAAAGCTACTACAAAGACAAGACAAAAGAAAGAAGACCATTAAAAGTACAAACAATTTGTCAGGGAAGTCATTTCTCTGAATTAAAAGCATAAAAGCTAATCAAAAGCTAGCAATGACGTTCCTTGAAAGAACGACAAATATTTTGATGTTTTTTGAGGTAGATGTTGATATACAATATAATCCAATGCCATATTTATTATAGTCATTCTCCAGCAGGTGTCTCATCTTTCAAACTCACTCCAATTCCACTTTCCTGAGCAGCAGCTGTTGATGACTGCCCTTGTTCTGTTCACCATACAATGTAAGCTGAAACATTGTACCAACCACAATCTACAACAGGTGAAAAACTGATTCCTGTGCCATTAATTTATGTTACAAGACCCTGCAGGATAGAAGAATACAATAACGCCACAAACAGAAACAAACAGAAACTTTGTACATTTATGAATGTTGCTCAAAATATCAGCACTATTCAGAGGAGGTTGGCTGTATAGGTAAATATCTTAAAAGGACTATATTTTTAGAACTTTATCCATCAAGCTACATGGTAAATCAAGCCTCATGATTAAACTCTCATCGTTGTTTGGTTTCAGACTTGTTCAACTTGTGCATGGTTGTAGGGGGCCTCCTTTGACTTCAGAAATTTAAAAGTACAAGAGAGGATGAGGTAGCCTGCAAATACTTGCTCATGCACACCAAATATCTTACACATGAATGAATAGGTCTGTTTCTGAAGGTGAGATACGGTTCTCCTCGATGCATTTACGTGTTACACATCTGTCAGTCACAAAACATCATAAGAATGTATTTTAAGTGTAAAAACATCCATCCCATATCTGAGAGAAGCAGCTTCTTTTGCTGCAGAATGCACCACTATATACAGTCAGTCTCCATCTGCCTGCAGTTTAGTGCTGGGCACGTAGAGGTCTTTTATTATTATTGTTACTTTTTTTTTTTTTAATTGAAAGTACCTCAAGGAAACGTGATAGCTACATTAACCTACATGTTAGAAAAATTAATTAGATATCAAGATTTAACTTTGCTTGTTGTCTTGTAAAGGTGAGTGTTTAGGTGACATGGTGCCATGATGGTACCTCTAATCACGTACGTATTCATACTTTGAATCTAACAATGCTTTTTTTATAAGCCTAACTGTAAATGAATCCTGTCTTAAACAATATTGTCCCAGGACTGAAAACACTTACATTATTCATTTGTGACAGTTCCTAATAACTGCAGGCTCACATGTACGAGCTGGAAGCATCAGCAGTGTAACTGTCCACTGAGTTTGAATGGAGTCAAGTTAATCATTACTGAAGTAAACTGCATCGCTTTGGAAGACTTGTTTATATTAGAGGTTGGGAAAATTTTAAAAACTTTTTGTTAAGTGCATATTTCAGTGCTGAACTGCCACTATTTCACACTTTGTAACAATATATGCATGGGACATTCTCATGTGAGACGAAGTTGTAAAATTATCAATGACCAAAAATTATTCAGAAATCTATTCCCTATTTATGCTGTAAAAGACTTGGAATTGATGTTTAAATTTGTGCCCAAAGGACATTTTAATATTAGCCGCTAAAATGTCCTTGTTAGGACACTGACAATTACAAAATTATAATATATAAACATTCTAACTTCCAAAGTAGCTATGCAGCCAGCTTCCAGATGTCTTTACTCAGTGACAGTGGCACCATCAGGCCTCTACTCTGTTTAAGATCAGAGAAAGAACAAACAGCTGGAAAAGACGGTGCCGGCAATGAAGATCAGCTGCTCAGCTCCTACATAAAGAGGTAAAGTAGGGTGCGAGAAGTAGGCTATGCCCTGCCACAGCCTTAGACACACACAAACACAAATCTGTCCCTCATTTCAACTCCCTCTCTCCCTGCTCCGGGAACTGGGTCATAATGGTAGGCACAAAGTTTGTCCTTGAGACATTACACTGAGGAGGGAGTTCATAGTCATTCTTAAAGGATGTCTCGATGGGAGGTCAGGAGGACACTGAATGTGCCACAAGTAAAGCCCTGTAAGACTGCAGCCGAAGGAATACAAATCACTCTCAGTTAGAGTCCAATATCAAACAACAAACACCATCAATCAGCCAGATCAAAGCCACCACTGTTGGCATAAGACCCAAGCTGCAAATCACCTCTTTGAAAGCCACCATTTACACCGACACTATTGGCTAGAGAGGGTGTTTAACATGACTAAACTCTCTTCGAGGCAGTTGTTTTACAGGCTGAAGCAACAAAGAAAAACAGTATGTGGCTTCTTTGTCTTTCTCCAGGTTAGGAGAGCAAAAGTCATGAGGGAAATTTGGTTTAAAAAAAAAAAACAGATAAAAGAAAACAAATAATTTCAGTATGGCTTTGCGGGTATATTGAGTACTTCCATCTGGTGGCCTCCAGTTTATCCTGTTCAGTCACATCAAATTTATAATCCTCCAATCACACACAAACTATACAGGAATGCTGCTGGTGGGCGGATTTTCAGAGAACACAAAGTGGATCCTTAGAGGCTTCAACTCTAGTTTGTCTGCATCTCTAGCGGGTAGAAACAGTTGGTCATCCATCATAGGCTGAGCTGCCATCTCTCTGTGGTCCGTCAGCCTGCTTTCTTCTATATTTTCACAAAAACGGCTCCATTCTTGGACCAGAAATTGACAGAAAGCTAGGCCATCTATCAGAACTGCCTCTGCATGAGGACATCACTCCCACTAGGCCTTACAGCTACCTCCAAAATAATCCACCATTGCAAAACGCAATCCATGAACAACACAGATATTAAATTATCAAGATGCTTTGCTCTTGCCATGATTTGGTTCATGGATTTCAGACTGAAAAAGGGAAAAAAAAAGTAAGGGGAGAGAAAGAGCCTCTGTGGATTAATGACTACTCTTACAAGGGGTGATTATTTAAATCCACACAAATGGAATGGCTGTATTGAGTTGGCAAGGAATCGATTGAACCACACTCCTATTTACTGTATAATGTGGCAAATCCTACTCTTGATTAAGATCTGTTGTAAACTCACACACAGCAGATATCTGTCATCCACACAGGGTGCACACTTTTAAATGTGCCAAGCTGAAGGTATTTCAATTAAGTTTTAAGCAGAAAGACTATAAGTGGCTGCAATTATGAAAATTCTTGTGTTGAAATCCAGAAATATTTCAAGCTTGTGTAAACTCAAAGCACCAAAAAAGAAAGGCAACACCTGTTTCATATAGCAGAGAACAGTCAAAAAGTTTGAAGTTTTTTCTTTTGCTCCAACTGAAAAACATGTCACACAAAAGCCTCGTCTTACCTGTTGATGACACCCTTTCTTCAGCTTCTGAAGGAGTTAAAAAAGCACATCCAGGTCTATTGAGCATTGCAGAAACTCACACTGTAGAATAGACCTTCATTCTCCTGCTCCCACTGTCTTCTTCAACTGATGGGATAAAAGAATTAAAAAAAAGAAAATAATGAAATGAACATTGTTGAATCAGCAGAAGAGAAGCAGAGAGACTTATACTCTTAAGGAGAGCTGGAAAGGCTGAAATGTGATGTGTTTATAAAAGTCAGCAAGAAAGAGGAAAATCTGAGTCACACTGGCAAAAAAAGCTTCATATAGAGGTAGGCTAAGACTGAGGGGGATTTTCCATGTTTGCAAGAGTCAAGACTAATCCTAAGACCAGCAACCTGTTCACAAATACTTATATTCAATTTAAAATGTTAACCTCTGCCAACTTGTATCATGTTTGAGAATTCCCATAAAAAAACTTCAGTTTTCAGAGAAGACTTATTTTCATAACTTTGGGTCGTCTAAGTTTATACTATGAGAAACGACCATGAAGTGGCGAGTTCACAGAGGACCCTTTATTTTATGTCTCTGTGAGAGGCACGAATACTGCATTCCCAATATTCCAACTAAGTCCTTGTCAATGCTTTAAGCATGTGTGCATCTCTCCTCTTCTGTAAGACCAAGGATGTTTGCCAAAACAAATGTTACCAACGGCCTCAGACTTACTGTAACTTAATACTAAGCAAACCATAAGCGTCTATCTGCGCCTAAGGCACTATAATACAACCAGATGGAAGTACTGAGGACACTGTGGCTTCCCACACCGATGTAGCTCAATCCAAAACATTTTGGTTTCCTAAGTGTTGTAGAATAAAGGAGTTTTTAAAGGCCAACAATTGCCCAAAACAAAACAGGTGCTTTGCTTGTGTTGTGTTAAGAGCTGCACCCCTCACCTTCTTTTCTCACACTGAGAGGGATAATCCTTATTAAATGGAAGAGCAAACAGCAAAGTTTGAGCTTTTGAGATGTTGTCATGATGTTATTTATTTAAACCCAGTTAATAGGTACTTTCACAGAAGCAATTAATAGCAGTGAAAAAAATGTTACCTGTAACTTGACTAAATAGGAGACATGTTATGGAGGAATACTTCATAAGGGGAGGGGGGAGTTTTATTTACTTTTATTTAGAAATAAAATTAAGAGCAGACTAAAGATATTTGTGCAATTTAACCTTGTTTATAAAATTATCCTTTGACATCAGCAAATGCAGGTTTTTTCTGTGCATATTCCTCCATGTGTTCAGATCTCTCAGATTTACTCAGAACTTTAGTATTTGATAAATAAAATCAATCACCATTGTTCAAATCAAAATCAACATAAATCAGTGCACTGATGAACTGAAAAAGAATGAATCTCTGAAGACAAATCAGAAGAATTCTTTCCTGATTTAAAAAAAAAAAGTGTCAAACGACAGATGAGGAGAAACAGGATACAGATTAGAGTTTAATCTTGAGCCATGAAAAGGATTAGCAGCATTTAAGCAAGCTTTCTAGCAATGGTGAATGTTAGGGGTATTCAGTTGCTTGTAACCTGCAATTTCACCATTAGACGTTACTAAAACCTCAACACTGGAGGCTTTTAAACTGTATCTATCAATCAAATCCAACTATATTTGTTTAGCACTTATCATAGAACTTATGCAGCTCAAAGTGCTTTATAGAATTCAAACAAAAGTACAGAAATGTAAAAAAAATTCAACATAAAAAAAACCCTCCCAACTTCATCCACTACAACATGCTAGTACACAAACATATTCCAACAATATCAATATTGTTGGAATAAGCAGTAATGGTATTACACTATCATTCACATTTGAGCAAAACACTGACGCATGACAACTGTAGTACATCAAAAACATAAGCAGACAAACTCAAACCCTGGGGCAATAGTTTTTATTCCTACTTCTTTTAATGACAATTTATAAAACCCAGTGAAATAATGTAGATACATGTAAATATTTTAAATACTGTATGTGTGGTTTTGTTTGTTATTTGCCTATTGTTCATTTTTTATGTGTATGTTTTCTTTTCTTTTTCTTTTTTTTTACTATTTATGACTTTTATTGTGACTACAATGATTGCACAAAAAATTTCATTGTAAAAAGTACAATGACAATAAAGCTCTATTCTATTCAACCAAATACTGTAAATTCCTTAATTAAGAACCATAAAGGCTCAATTAAAGGTTTAATAAATACATGGGTCCTGAGTATCATTTTAAAAACATCTAGACTTTTAAGTGCTCTCAGATCGTCTGGTAGATCAATCCATGAAACAATGGTTGAAACAGGCAAAGGACTTTACTGTAAAATCAATCCTGAAGGAAACAGCAACGGTACAGAGACTTCAAAGTTAGTATGATTAAAAACTTTGAGGAGACAAAATATTGAGATTTTTTTTTTAAATTTTTATAAAAAGGGAGAAGAAAGGAAAAAAAAAAGAGACTGCAGGCAAACCAAGATATACACCAAAACATAAAGTGTAGAAACAATATTACTATTTAAGATTTTACTTATTTTTTAAATGCTGGTCACAAAAACAGAATACTTTATTCAAAAACGTAAAAGAAAAAAAAAAAAATTCATTCATTAGTATGTACATGAGAGCATCTTTGGGTATAACTGCATACAGTGAGCTTCCAGAAACCCTCTACAGGGTCTAGAGGTTACATAAAACAGCATTAGCCACAAATAAATAAGTTTAGACATCTTTTAGGAAGGGCAATGTAAGATGAGGTATTGTATATTCTAGGCTTATCCTGACACACAAACTTGCATGAAAGTCATTGGAACACAACAGCACAAGGCCAGTCAGCTATGAAGCAACAGGGTGGTTCTTCCAATCCAAACACTGCCGTCCCACAGCCCTTAGGTTCATTACTGTAAACATTCACTGTGAAAGGTTCCAAGAAAGTTAATAAATTCAATAACAAACATGAGACCATTCACACCCTGAACAAAGACCATTCAGAAAATAGAGAAGTAGTGTGGCCATAACGGCCACACTGACACTGTTCTTTGCGTACTGGAGTGGATGAGGAGAAGATGTGAAGTCCGGACTCAAAGTCTATATCACACAGATGTTAAACAGAAAAAACTGGGCAGTGAGTGGGAGGCAAATTTACAACATGCTTGCCTCATTTGTACAGGAAGAAAAAAAGCCCACATGGAAAGCATTACATTCCATCTTAAACGGCTCAAAATCAGTGCATTTTCCTCAGACATCCTCATTAAGTATCAGTCAAGCCAAACCTCAAACATTCTCCTCCATTTCAGAAACCTACTGAGAAAGGTTTGTTGTTCTCTTTTCTACAGTGACTGGGATGACATTCAAAAATAATCTACCTACCACGTTATGGCTAAAACTTTGATCTTTTCTTGATTTTGTGATTGTGTTTATTGTGCTTGTTTTTTGTACAAGGGATCTTGCATAGGAAGTTAACTTATCAAACAGTCATGAGGGTCATCCTTGACTGCACTGTCAGGCACAGATGGAAGTAACATTGTTTCAAGGAAGAAGAAAAAAAAAAAAAAAAAAAGCAACTATTGTTCCATCAGTGTGCACAACGGCTCTCTGCCCTAATTACTTCCCATCCACTTCCACTCTGTCTGTGTAAGCTCTTATGCAATGCTGTGAAACATCTTATGCATATTCCACCACCTACACAGTTTCTGATTCACACCCTTGCTCCTCCAAACCACCTCTTCACATTTCACTCACTCAGCGACCCACTATATGGTCAGTCTCCCCCACTCTGCTATTTAGTTGTTGTCTTACATCCTCTCAACTGGAAAAAAATTAGGCCAGAAATCACTCCAACAGCAAGGAGAAATGAATTTCAAAAGATTCAACCCACTAAGAGAGGGTTCGTCCCACCTGACACAGCAATGTTTAAACAATGGGACTGTGCAACATTACTTTAACCTTGAACGAGAGCAAAGACCAAATTTCTTCAGAAAGTCTTTATTCAAGAATAATATTACTTCAACTTGAGAAACAAAGGACATGGGATGAAATTTCATAGTGGGTTAGAATTTGTGGTTTCAAACTGAAATGAAGTTTCCAAGTTTAGTGGATAACTAAACAATGTTAGTAAGTGACAATAAAAAGGAAGGAAATAATGGGAAAATGACGGGAAAGTTTATATGAGTCAAGGATGGAGAAAAAGAGGAAGGACAGGCTTTGATTTTTTTTTTGGAATTAAAAATAAATGTTTTAAAACCTAAGTATTATTTGAAGGCAGCCTCAAAAACTCAACTGAACAGCCGACATGTAAGCTAACTGTTCCAAATTATGTTAACACAAGAAATTTTACATTATGATTGTCTGATATTAGTTTAGAAGGATGCCAAAAATATTTTAAAGAAAACTGACAGAAATTAACTGCTTCTATTTGAAATGTTTATCAGCACCCCCACAGAAGAATTTCTGTGACTACTGCAGCCTGTCTGTAAACTTTTAACCTAGCAGCGAGATGCACAGACAAACATTATCACCTGTCTTATGTCATGCAAGTTACCCCTATGCAGCCTAAACAAAACTGATCTATCAACATGGGACCTCTGCTGGTGTCCTATGGTATCTGGCAGAAGACACTGACAATAAATCCTTTGGGTCCTGTGAGATGCAGGGTGGACCTCTGGTCTTTGAAAATCTCTGAAATCCCCCCCACACCCATTTTTATTTCTGTAACTGCTATTTTGTTCTTAAACATAGCCTCAGCCTACAATAAAGACTGTGGACTATGCTGCAGTTGGAGCTTTTGAGATTGCTTTCACAAGTATGCCAAGCAGTTGACTCTACTGAAGAGTGAGCAATGACATGATGAGTGGTAGTGGGTGAGGAGGACGAGTGTGAAAAAAATGAGTGGGAAAAAAAAGGGAAGAATGTAGTTGGAGTCAGAGATGCTGTAGGCCTGATTTGTACATCAGCACATATGGGCCTCCTGCAGCAGCTGTCAATGTCATGATTACACCAACTACTACCACCATCACAGCTGTTCTCGGAAAAAAAAAGACCCATGTCATACTCGCCCTTAAAGTTATTTTTAGAGCATGCTATCAAACAGCGTCATGTACACTTTGGGATACCAAAGTTCATTGTTTCCTTCAACAGCTACTGTAGGTCCTGCAAAAGTTTTCTTTGTGAAACGGCCATGATAGGAAAATGACCCTCCATGGTCTGTACCAAGCTCATGACAATCCTACATCCCCCACCTACCTTCTATACAAAGCACATACTCTGATGGCCTACTTCAAAGGCTCAAGAGACTTTTACATTAAGCTTTGTGTGGAGGCCAGATGCAGGGTCCCTGTTCTGTAAATTACAGTCTGAGACTGCCCCCTCAAATTTTAAACCAACAGAGTGGTTGCCCCGATTGGCTCATTTCTAGGTACCAACATTTTCTCCCTTGTTAAAGACCAAACATCTTTACAGTTTCACAGGGCATCATATCCTTTGCTATAAACCACGCTAGTGATTTAATGGTGGCTTTTTCATTCTGATCTGAACATATGTTTTCTAATTACTTCAAATAGTGCTAACAGAAATGAATCACTATCGTTTCTTTGGTCCAGATTAATACACAGCCATAGGAGAGAAAATTCTGTCAAATCCAATGTCACAGTAATTTAACTTTCACAAGATAACTAAGAATTTACAACATTTTCCATTTCAGAGCAAGCAAACCAAGCACAACTTGGCAGGGAACTGCTGGAGGGTGATAAATGAAGGTCAATGACCATGTCATTGGTATTGCCCCTTGTTAACTCCCTGCAGACTCCAGTGTCTACCTTCAACTCTTTTTCCAGAATATAAAAAGCTCCCACATTACTTACATGCTTTTATTTCGGATGTGGGTGAAGAGTGCCACATCAAAGCAGCAACACACTAAGCTCATTTCATTTGTCCAATTCTGTCTCTTGGCTTCTTCGGTCCTCCTACCTCCAATTTAAAAAACCTCTACAGAAACTGAAGAATGAGGAAGTTAATTGAAGGAGCTCTTAATGCATAGTATAGTTTTGTTTTAAAACACACACTTAAAAACAGGTTGTCAAAAACAAATTTAATGCTCATCTTATGGGGACAGAACAAAACTGTGTCAAGCTGTTGCAGTGGCTCCAGTCATATTGCACCTTTCTCTTTGCAACTTATTGAGATTTTTTTCTTGCAGCAATTTTCTGGTACCCACTAAAAAGTTACTGCAGGAAAAGAGGCAGCAACATAGGTAAAAGTCTGAGGGATAATGGGGTGCAAACATTTGAAAGAGATTAGGAAGAATGAAGCTATATTGGTGGAGGAGTAGTTGAGTAAATTGAAGCAGCAGAGGTTTAACCTTCATTTCCCTTTACAGCATATTAGACATATACAGGAATGAGCAATTTTTCATTAAATTACAGTCATCAGCACTGATGGGATTATAGCATCAATACTGCATAAAAATAGATAAAAACACTTCTGTATAGTCATGTTTATCTGTAAAAAACATTTCAGATTTTCTAGATGTGTGATATGTGGGTTTTAAAAGCCAAATGCAATCCCAACAGAGAAAATGGATGAATATATCCTCACATTTCATTTAAGTTTCCAAGGATCTGTCGCCACAAGTAAACCACTTGAATATGACATATGAAATTGATAGAAAAATAAGTTTTTACTTCCTGTATATGTTCATTTCATGGATGCATTTGGTACCAAAATACTTGCACTTAAAAGTAAGGTCATTTCTTTAGCAGTGACCATTTTCCCCATAGATATTCTAAAAAGACTAATTGATTGAAGAAGTTTAAAAATACGGTAGTATGGTCCACTTGCAGTGAAATAGGGCCATTAATCATAGCACCAGGAAAAGAGGTGACAGAACATGCAATTTAGGAGGTAAACGATGTCCACAGATTAATGGCCATTGTGCTCTGCTCCTGAAAACTGGGACAAAAGAGAAGAAAAAAAACTAAATATATTAAATCACATGATATACTAAAGAGATATCTGTGGGAAATGAGTCTGCCATTTATTGCCAAATCCTCTGAATGCCTCAAAATTGTAACAGATGTCACCTGGTCTGTTAAGGACAGACACACCAGATTATACAGAAAAGGGAGGGGAATAAAAAATAGGTAACCCATACCCAGGCTCAGAAGCCAGAGGTCTCTGAAAACTCAGCCCCTGCCTCGCAGTGACCTCAAACAGCTGCACAATCCAGCTGTGCACAAAACTCACAGCTAGCTAAGAATATCAACCCAAATCCTGGGGAGGGGTTACAAGTACTGTGCCTGGATGAGGACATGCAGTTTGAAATCTCTATTATAGTACTCTGAATAAAGCTGCAGAACATCCACAATTACTGCACTGTAAAGAAAACTACTGAAATTTGTTCGTTGTAATTCATAATTCCCTTGTTTTTTACAAAATAGCTTTAAAAAAAAGAATTTTCAGACATCTTATTTTATCTACACTGCCAGCTAAAAGCCAAATGTATTCAATTTATGTTCATAGAAGATGAAGAAAAATACTTGATTATTAAATTGTTCACATAGTTTCCATATCATCTTACATCAAGGGCATTACACAATTTTTTAGAAAATGTGGATAAAAGTTAATAGGTGCTGAAAATATTTGTTTTTATTTTCAAACATAAATTCTTATACATTGTGTGCAGCGTCAGAGAAGAGCTTTGATGGCATGGCCCCTATTTTCCTCACATATGGTAAATCAGTACAAGTTGTGATCTACCTGTCAAAGACATGATGCAAATGTTGGCCATTAGGGTCAGGTGACCTGCTCCTCTATGTACAAACACGGAGAAGTGCTGAAACAACAACTAATACAGCAGTAAGTCAGGAAATAAAATTTGCTGGAGTGTGTAAAATAACTGCATGCTAGTTCACTTGCTAATAAGAGTTTTCTCCTCCATGGCTCTGTCATTTCCTTTCCAGTTGCTTTTTATGTTTATGATTAAAACATTGCCTCATATTAACTGTTTTCTCATGGCTGAACATTCATAAGTACTTTTCACATCAGTGGCTAAGGCAGAAAGTTAGCCTCTGTATTTAAAACCAACTCCAGTTACTGGTCCATCTCATCTCATTTCTACTCCAGTATGACCTGTAACAGTCCAAGATTAACTTTTCTCCTCCTTTCTTTTGTATTGTTATACCATGTCAATAAGAATTTCCTCCATGATCTTAATGATCTGCTGATGGGATTTATACAAAAATATGACCCTTGTTGAGTTTAAAATTTACATTTGCAAGGCATTGGTTGAAGACTTTCAACTGACACATTTTTCACACTTTTTGAAATGCCACACTCTGTAAGTTGTATGTTTGCTCTGAACTGAGACAAGGAGCTCAAACTTCAACATCACCACCAGCTCTGACTTTTCAAGACTGCTGCCCCACTTAAGGCAAAACATAAAATCTTAGCACAAGTTAAACAATATCTTTTGAGTGCTGACTTGATGAGAGAAAGCACAAGAGCAAAAGGCCCCAAGGGTCCAAACAAATAGTCCTTTAAGCAAGGAAAGATCTTAATCAAGAGATATGATCCAGAAGTATACAAGTGTATATGACAAGTGCTGGTCACATCCTCTAATATATCAAGGAAAAGGGCTTCAGTGGCTCTTTTATTATCTCTTCAGCTTAGAAAACACTGGGACACAATTTATAATACCATAAATAAGTCTGTCCTACAATTTCTTGCCGGACTGGAAAAAAGTTTCTTTGAGATGGGATTTCAATAAACAAATATAATCTGTGAGTGACAGGGAGGTTAGTCTAAGTGAGCTGTGACAACATCTTTCACTTTGTAGCCTTTATTTTTGTGTGTGTGTGTATTACTTTGATTATATTTTATTTAATATCTTATTATGCTTATATGACACAGCCTCTATGAACCAATGAGAGAGGGAAAAGTGAATATCTAATACCCTTTTTGCACGATAAATTTTGAACACTACTGCAGATCAACATCACAGCTGAGGATAACCATGCTCAGATTGTCAAAAAGTGCAGTTTTGTTTCTCTTTAATTAAGTCTAAAAATGTTGTTGCCATTTCTCTTTCACATCATAACATTTTCCAGTGAGGACAAGGGAAATGCTCGAGAAGAGAGTGAATCCTTAACAAACTACCAATAAGTTATTAAACATGGTAAGACTATCTGCTTTTCCAACAAAGTTTTAAAGAAAAGAAAGACACAAGGCTCAAGTTATTTTTGGTGTTTTTGACTCAGATGTAACTCTCTTTGAACCAATTTTACTTCATTGGCCTTCACAGCAAGAGAGAAAAATCCCACAAACAAGGGTCCTTACATACATGAAACTGGCATCCCAGAACCAAAGTCTGACTTGACATCATGTGTGTGAAATGAGACAGGGGGCATCAATCACATTATATATAAAGAAAGAAAAAAAACTGAAGGAGAAGAGGCTGTCAGCTTTCTTCCTATTATTATGAGCCTTTTAACAGGGGCACGTGTAAGTGTGCATGAGCAATTGCACAAGACGTGTGGATGAGAGAGTGACGGCGTGTGGAGAAGTTGACCGGACAGGTTTTAACAGTGTAACTAGACCGATTCAGCTGCATGTGCAGTATTAAAATAAATAAAAAGAAATTTAAAAAAGAAGTGATCAGGTTTTAAGCCTTTCTGGAAAGGAGCCCTTACATACAGCCAGAGAACAACAAAAATGTTACGCAAACAAAAGCCAATATGTAAGGGCCTTCTAATTATAATGAAAGTACACTAGTATATAACCAGAGGCTACTACGTGTACTGTAGGTGATCCCAGAAGGAAAGTTGACTCTGCTTCATATTACTTATGAGTGCTGCATCACACATAATGATTTTTTTCAATAAGACTAAAAGACACATTAGAAACAAAAATAAATACAGTTAAAGCCATCAGACTTCACACTGTTTTGTCAACTTGCTGCATGTGCAGACTCAGCACAGTCCGACTTTTTAAGTTCAGCGTGTTATGACACAACAGCAGATTCCCAGCAACCTGCAGTCCACCCTCTCCATCATCAGTCCAGCTTCTCTGGCACACAAACCACTTTTTGTTTTATTTCTTTGGTATAATTTAAATACATTTAAGACATAATTATATGACATAAAATACATAGATAACTTAGAGGTGTTGCTTCTTTTCACATATTGATACTAGATATAAGCTTGCAGCTAATTTTGTGCCATAGCTCCTTGTTAGAAAAGCTCCCATGAGCCACAGCATCATTATTTTAGACAGTTTGAGATAGTGTGCATCATCAACGATTATAGCTAACAGCCAGCGACAGGAGAGTCAATTTAACACAATAAGGGACTTTATACACAAAGGAACCCAATATACACTAAATCAGCGTTTCATTGGGCATGATGGGCCCTTGGCAAAACTAAATACAACGCCGTCTCCATGTTCCTGACAGCTCCCGCTATGTTTCCATTGTTTTCTTGTCTCCTAAAGTTTCTCTCTTTTTATTTGTTCAAGGAGGCGGTGTGCAGTGCAGCACAAAGCACAGAGGGACCTGACCCTCACTTTAAACAGCTCAAGGACAATATTCAGAGCAGCAAGACACAGATGAATCCCTCAACGAAAACCTCTTTACCATTTTAGACTAAGAAAACATAATCCATATGTAATTAGTCCTTGAGGGTTATTCTCACACCTCCAGCTCTGCTTCTCTTATTCAAAAAAGGTCAGCCAGAAACTCATAAAATGTGTACCTATAAACAGATATATCACATGACAACGTACACACAGTCTGGTAAACTTTCCTGTTGAACAAGGGATCTGAAAAGAGTCTGATTTAATATTTGCCCCTAAGCAAATAAAACTTTCCCAACCCCAATCATATTGTAAACATATAGAGTGATACCTTTCTTGTCAGGGGGCATGTTTGGCATTCCCCTTCTGATGCTGTGTGCAACCACTCCTCGCATGTCTCTGTGGGATGCTATCAAGAATATACTGTATGATGACAGCAGATATTCACTGAAAATGTTAAGAGAATCTTGCCACTACAGAAAAAAATATATGTCTTAGGTAAACTCGAGCCTCTTACTAACAAAGCTCCACAGTGAATCCATTTTAAAGCTCTCTGTGTGTTTTACACTAAAGAGTTACAGTTAGTGACTGAAGCCTGAAGCTCCACAGCACAGTTTGTTTGCTTTTCTTTGACATGCTCTCATGTTGCTCCAAATATTTATAATAGATTTCACAAGGAGCTGCATTCAAAGACAAATGATGCTATTTATATTCCTATTACTTACAGAAAATTAACAGACAAGGGATTTTTTCATGCAAACACATTAAAATGCTTCAGCTGTATCAGCAAGTGCATAATCTCTGCTACTAAAAATAACAATAACCAACAACTAAACTTGTGTAAAACCCTGACTTGCGCTCGAGTTTCCTGGAGTCTCTGCCCCACATCTGGCAGTGCAATAATACTGTGAAAGTACCTCTGCTTCGAGCAAGGAGTGGTTGCGCACGGCATCAGAAGGGGAATGCCATTCATTTCAAGAATTTTCTTGTGTTATTGCTGTGCCCTAGGGCAGGTCAGTGTGAATGCGCACTACAAAAAAAACAGCCTTACACAAGCTTTTGTGTTGTCACATGGATGTGATATCTGTCACAGTCACCATAGATTGAATGGGGAGTTGAGTTTGTTGCCACAAAACTCTTGTGAGCAGCTACACTGACAAAATAAACCTAAAATGTTAACTCTGAATGTACTTTTTCCCCCCTGGAGAGTAAGCAACCCATTTTAGAGAGCAGACCTCTGTTTCAAAACCCAAGTGATGTTATGATCTTTATAACTCTTAATTCATCAGTGCTACACACTTTGATGACTCTCTCCCACCTCAGGAAAATACACTTTCCCACAAAACACAGGATGTTAAAAAAAAAGCTTGTTTCGGTAGTAGTTATCCGAACCTCTGTTTTTGAACAGATAGAGAAAGAAATCAGAACTGTCAGGAGCAGTTGGAGGAGCATGCTGAAGGTCCACGATAAGAAAATTGTTGATTTATGACCTGGAAGGAAGCTGAAGTCTGAGCAGGAAATGAGAGTAGTTATTCTGCAAGGGTCACTTTGTTTGTGTCTACACCCACCCAACCTGTAATATCTGATTCACACGTTGGTAAAAACTACTGGAACCAGTCTTTTAAAATGAGGCTTTTTAAATAGTTGGCCAATATTCTTGTGAAACTTCGCTCAAGATGCTTTACTCCTGGTAACTTTATTCGTGTTCAACTAGAGAGAGAAAAAGTAAACTGAGGAATAAACCTCTTGGAGGGGGCGTTTTTGTTTTTTGTTTTTTTTCCAGTACTCATAAACTTGACAAAGTCATAATAACATACACATACAGATACTTAAACATCAACAACTGAAACGTATTACTTTAAAAACTGCTTAGTTACAGACGAATCTGATAACGCTTACCTTGTACAGCAAACTGGACAGTCCGGGACAGTTTCTGTAAAGTCTGTTGAGAAAATGTGAAAGCGAGGGCGTTTTCCTTATTTTTTAAATATTCATATCCATAAATAAAGTAATTTTATTAGCGTATGTGTTGAAAAAAAAAACTGGAGTTAAGTATCTTGCTTCATTACTCAGACGGCTCTTCTGGTTAGATGCGCTTTTGTCGCGCGGAGAGCTGAGTACGACTGATCGCGCTTTTGAGCGCAAAGACAAGCGTTAACGTGCAAAAAACGACAAACATCCGGTTGGGCGTTTCAAAATAAGATAGTACTTTTTAAAAAAAAAAAAAAAAAAAAAGGTTCTATCAAAAGAAATTTACTCTCAAATTATTTAAAGCCAGATACTCTGAGCAAAACACCAAAGCTTAATAATATACCCTGTATCATACAATAACATCTGACATGTGAGGTGAATAAATATCTCTGTCTCGCATAAGTAAAAATTTGTAGACTTCAATAAATTTAAACCACTGTAATGTACTTTTTAAATTCAACTTCATGCAATTCAAGAAAAATGTTCCAACATAACACACTAAAGAATGATCACATGTATTATATTGCCATTTCTAGTGTCTTTCTTAATATATATATATATATATATATATATATATATATATATATATATATATATTGAGCTAAAAAAAATATATATATATATACATATATATATTTTTTTTTAGCTCAATTTAATAATGATGAATAAGTAAATCAGTTTTTTTTAAATGGCATGAAAAAAGGCAGTAACTACATGGTCTGTTAATCACTTGTAATAACTGTAGGCTATAAATGTACACTATATATGTTTTTAAATAAATGTCCAATATAATAATTAATAATTTTTTATTAATACAAAGTTAGTATATCAAAAATATTTATGATATCCAGTAAATTTCTGCCTACACTTTTGTGTAATATAACATGCAAAGTAACATGTGCATTCAACATTCTGTGAAATAATTACTGAGTAATATTCCTCTCTCTATGTGCAATATTTCCTCCAAAATACATGCAATCTATACACTTCTCTGCTGTGACTTACTCTCTTGTGTATATATATTTCTCACTATGTTTTAGTTTTTACTATGTCCATTTATCTTAATTGGGTGACTGTGTGTGTGTGTATGACAGTGAGAGTGAGAGCGAGAAAAAGAGAGAGAGAGGAAGTGTGTATGGTATGTAAGGACGAATGTCTCATTTAGGATTTTTTTGTTTTCAATCCTTGCATAGTTTATTTTCCCTGTGACCCTGTACAGGACTAAGCAGGTATAGAAAATGAATAGATGAATAGATAGTTTATTTTTTCATTTGGATATGCACCTAATTGTGGTTGTACTAACTCTATGCAAGCACAGTAAAGGCTTTTTTTCTTCTTTTTTTCTCAAAACAAGAAGTAAACTGGCAATTGAATGTTAACTGTATCTAATGATTCAGTAAACATGTAACTTTTAACAGAAAAATTGAAGATTCACCTAACTGACAGTGTATTACCTACGTCTAATTAGTGTAAATGGTTTAATGCAACTTTTGCAAAGTTTTTGATGTTCAGTTTTTCTTAAGCTATGAGGGAAGCTTGCTCAAGTTTATGGTCATTTTTTGGGGGGAGAATTATGTTTGATTGTTGACACCGACCTGCTTGTCCATATTTTTATTTAGATAATTTATATCATTGTCCAATAAAGAAAATATAGGCCATGCTGTACGTTGGAAAACTTACCATGCCCTTGAAGTAGTTTTAACAAAGGTTTAAATGTATAATCTTATTCAGTGTTAGTTGTCAAATTAAGTTCTTCTAAATGAGTTTCTAAGACTATTTAAGCTGGTGCTCCTCAGGTTTGCAAATGAAAATTATCCTCAAGAAGACAAATTGGTATCCCTTTACTTTGAAGTGAACTTGGACACTTCCGGTTTTTTCTGGTAGTGAAAGATGTGCTCTCTCTCTCTCTCTCTCTCTCTCACACACACACACACACACACACACACACACACACACACACACAAACCGCTCTCCCCCTTTTTGTTAAATCTGGAAAGGCTCAAAAGGACACCTGGGGACCTCCGTTTTTGTTGCCATGGAGACTCAAATTTCACTTAAAAATTTAAGCATAAGGTCCCACAATCTGTTTCAGAGCCTGACCGAATGTTATGACCTGTTATGCTAGATTGGGCATAACAGGTAAACCCAACGGCAACAAAATTAGACCCCAAATTATAGTTTACTCTAAACTGAAAAATGATATTTGGTTTTCTTCTTTGAATGTTGTATTTTCCTTTCTGTATAAAATACTCTAAGTTAAAATGACTTCCTGATTTATTTTGAAAATACTCTTTCACTTTTATCTTTATGACATTTTGCAATGGACCTGCTCCACACCTGTTCTGAGCTTTGTTGATTTCACCACTGTTGTGTTCCCACCATCATCTGTATCCCATTAATTATTCTTTTTTTTCTGCACACTTTCAGAGTTTTTCACCCTTGTTTCCCCCACCAAAGACGAAGTTTTAGTTTTTTCTCTCTAAGATTAATAGGCTAAGTCATCATCTTCCAGCCTGCAGTGCCTTGGCCTTTACAGCTATCAGATATGACACGTGCTGCGTTTTACAGCAGCAGCGTGATTTGGATACCACTGCTATTAACCTGTACGTGACTAATATAGCTTATCATGCACATATGAGGAACAGTTTCCAATAGTGACCCAAAAAGCTAACAGAACCGGTGTGTCTGTTGTAAAGCGATTACAGAGACCTACAGTGTTTTGAGTAAGATACCCTAGATTCAAAGCCTGCTCCAGCACAACTGGTTCTGCACTCTAAATATGTAGAACGAGGTCATGCCTGAATAACCTCACCCCTCTCAGACGAGCATGTGATGCAGAGAAGTAAAACAGACCTCTGCATATACATTTACACATGTGAATTGGGATGCATGTTGTGTGTGTGTGTGTTTATATATACATATAAAAAAATGTTATAAATATTCATATAGCATAACGTAATGTCTTAATTGACTTAGCTGGTAATTTTGCCATTTTGGACATCTTTTTATTACCATCTATTAAGTGTAAGAGCCATAAAAACATAAGGAAGTTACAGTTGGGGGTGATGAGAATTCTACAGAACACCAAATAACCATCTCCAAGGTTGTACATAGGAAAAATAGCTGTCAAAATCATTATACCTATTAAAGCACAAACATACTCATGCTGATATGTGCTAGCTTTTGAAAGTTTATTGACTTAAAGCATGTGCTGCACATTTCCTAAATGTGTCTTCACTTTCAAAGAGCTTATCTGATTTTACTGTAAAATTAGCCCCACCAGCTTTGTGAAGTGGAGGCTCCGGCGATCAGACGTGGAGGAAGAATGCTCAGCACTTATCTGGCCACATGAGAATCTGAGCAGAGTTGTTACAGTAATTGATAATTGCGTGTGGGTTGAATGCTGCATGCCTTTTGACTCCCAAATCAACCTCTGAGTCTGCTCTTTACCACTCAAGTGTGAGGACAGTGTATTCCTGTGGGTCTCTGTTCCCAGTTGGGCTGGGGGTACACATGCTCAAGATGCCTATCGGTGCCCAAATCCGACAACTCTGCAATTATGTTGTCTTGGCTAGTAATGAGCCCTCTCCACGCTCTGAGATAATTTCATTCAGACAAATGCCAGACAGACTAGTGGTCGGTGATGCACTAACTCATTTCATTGAATTGAAACTGCAGTACTTTCTACAGTGATCCATGAGCCGTGTGCAAGAGAACATTTTCATGTATTTTTTTCAAATGGCACATTAGGGCATTCATGCAGTCAGTTATCACTCTGATTGTCAGCCTTTGCATTTAAATTACTTTATATTTTTACAGCCATCCAGTAATAACAACATAGGAGTAAACCAAAGTAAGCTATAAATCATGCGCTTTCAGCCCTATATCCTGTCTCCAAGCATTATGGTTCAGTGATAAATAGACTGTTAAAAGTGGAGTAAATGATCATTTCAAAGATGATTTTTTTACTCATTTAACTCATTAAAATAGTTTTAAAGTTCAGATGAAAAATGATCAAATAAGCTTTGTGAGATTCATGTGAAGAACATCTGTCATCATCTGTCAACATGCCCATTTTCTCAGGCCAAGAGAAACGATTCATCGCCCTTGAGGCAAATAAGCAGCTTTCTGTTTTTTTTTCTCTGGTAGGTATGTACACTCTCGTCATGCATACTCTGCATGCGACCAGTGTTGTAGGCAGGCAGGTAGAGGAGGAGCTGAAGTGGTCATTAGTTGTCACTGGAAACACCAGCATGTAACCAACAAGCTCAGTGGCTGAGGACACATCAGAAACCTGTGTGAATACAAAAAGAAAGGTATTTGATAAAGTGGTACTGCAAAAAGAAAAGAAGAAAACAATCTCCAAGAATTAATGTACCTGTGTGAGAGAGAGAGTGTGTAGCAGTGAGAGAAAGCTGCCTGAGTTGTAAAAATGTCTTGAGTGATCCCTGGTCTAGAAATGTGCTATACAAACACATTGTTGTTGTTGTTGGATATGTGTTTGCCAACCTGGTGCAGTGTAGAAAAGGTAATTACTCCCTAAACTGTAAACTGTTTGTACCGTCCTTGGTAGTAACAACTGCAATAAAACATTCCAGAAACTGGCAATAAGTCTTTCACACAGCTGTGGAGGAATTCTGGTCCACTCTTCTTTGCAGAATTGTTTTAACTCAGCCACATTGGAGGGTTGTTGGGGATGAAAGGCCTATTTGAGGTCATGCCAAAGCATCTTAATCAGATACAAGTAT
>JAOWBL010000011.1:10170897-10192435 GCA_028564865.1 Zenarchopterus dispar | reverse complement strand
TGATTTCTTGATTTTTCAGATTTGGCAATGATCAGACCTGGGTATGACTGCTGAAACTGAAATCAGCTTCATTTTTTCACATGGAGGGATTGTATTTCAATTGTTTTTTTAAGGCACTATAGCACTACTGATTTAGATAAGGGATAAGGGAACTTTAGACTGCTGATTGTATTGTTCCTCTTCTTTGTCAGTTCTGTTTGTTTGCTCAAATGTAATCTGGTGTTTATTAAATGTATCACTTTCTCCTGGAAATACTATATCCATGCAATTTTACCAGTAACTTGTTCTTGTTCAGTATAACAGAAATGACACAACATGTTGGTAGGGAACACTTTGCCAAATGCATTATTCTGTTGGTGGCCCATATAATCTAGTTTTGAACTTTGTTAAACTGACAGTCTGTTTTGAAACACTCTTTTCACTCACTCTACCTTCAAACACTATTGCTCAAATCTGTACTTATTCTCCCTACACTCCATGTGCAAACACAAAAGGCTTTTATTGCGATGGCCTACTTGTTAAGGAATATAGCACATAATTCTAAGGTCCACAGTCGGATTCATCCATGGGACCCTTGTTGAGTGGGACATATATCTGTCTCTGTCCTTGTTCTTTGTCTTTTGATCGCAATGCAGATAGAAAGTCAGCACAAAGGGATATTATAATGTTTAACTAACTGGCTTTGTGTGTACATATTTACGGTGAATTTACAATCTATTCTATGATCCTTCATTATTAAACCTTAAAAAAAATAAAAGCGATTAAACAGTCAAACATTATCTCCTGGAAACATCAAATACAGCAGGTCAGATTCACACCACCTTCCCTGCTGCTCCTTATTTAGCTGTCCAAGTGCCAATATAAATTTTCACTTCAGTTTCAGAGGCCCTTATTTTCCATTCCACTTCAAAAACACAGCTGTGAGTGGATTGGCTTTTGTATGTGTTGGCATATATTAAATCTTGTAAAAGTCCTACTCAGAGCTGGACAATGACAGTAACATTTTGTAAAAAGGACAATGAATTTCTGAATTGATCATAAGTTTTAGAGATGCAAATCTTTGTAAAAGATGAGTAGAACTGGTGAAAAACTTTAAATTCTGGAGGATGTACTGTGGGGAAGGACAAGTCTCTTGAACTGATATTATCACTACAACTTTTTTATTTTTGAATGGCATAGCTTTATAGCTTCAAATTCACTTTGTGGATGCAAATATGTACCAGCAATGACTTTCAGAAGTATTCCTTAACTCATAAAGGGATTTTCATCACAGCGTCATCTCTGTTCACACCTGTACAATGCTAGTTTTCTGCACATTTCCATATTTTCAGAATCTCTTCATGATATCATGCACTGTACATGATGAAATCCACAGGTACTCTGCAAAAATAAAATTCTGAGGTAGTCTCATTATTTAATCACATCGCTCATACCCGAACGGCAAACCCCTCCACATCTTTATTTCTGGAGGACTCAGCCTCTCTGGGACGGTCTCTTTACATCCGCTCATACCATTCACCTGTTGACAGGTAACCCAATTAGTTAGAAAATCTTCCACAGTGAGCTTTGCACAACTTTACAGTAAACTGCTGCTCCTGATCCAAGCTTCTGTAGAAAAACAATCCTCTACGTTTCCCATAATCAGATATAAGGCTAGAAAAAAATAGCAAATGATTTTAACTTTGTTTTCCTTCATTTTTTCCTTGAGCAGTTTGTCATGTATGAAAATTAACAAGAAAAACAACACAGCATGAGGAAAAGAACAAAACAACAAGACCTGATGGGCAGCAGATGGATTCAAACTCAAAACATGAGGCAGCTGCAGAGCCGATACTTTTATTCCGTCTCATGTCGAAGAGTTTGTATGAACTTCAGCTGAAAAGAGCGTTTCTATTTTCATGCTTGTGCTAATCATGTTGATAATGAACCCTGTGTCCACATATGTCGTAATGACACAGTAACGGTCTACACATGTTAGTTCTTATCGTCAATAATCTCCTGGAGCCACATGTTGGGATTGCACAATGTGTTGTGTTTTTGTGCAGTGGTGGTGAGACAGAGTCACTTAATACCAGGAGTAAGTGGCATTTTTCCACATTGGCCCTGGAGAGGTTCATTCATTATCGTCACCCCACCTGCCCTCTCTTTTAACCTTTGAAGTTCTTTTGTTGGATGGTTCTGAAAGGTGGCAAAGATAAGCTCAGCGAGTGCCAACGGAGCTTCCTTGACATTTATTGAAAAGTGAACTCTTATATTCTCATAATCAGACATTATTTTGTAAATGAGGAGCTTGATTAAAAAGTGCATTTGTTTCGTGCAGTCTATTAAGCAGCAAATATGAAAAATATATTTCTCATTGTCTGTTTTTCTGCACACATGAAGAAATGAAAAAGATAACACCCCGCGTCCGTGTGGGTCATGTGCGTGGTCTTGTGTGGTTAGACGGAGGACAGTGCTCTGATAATCAGCTTAACTAACCATGCTTATGCTGATAATGCTTCAATTAACTGCTGTGGTTTTCAGCGACCAGGCGCTGAAGAAGCAGACGGTCAAAGTGTGCACACAGTCTGAGGAGATTAGGCAGAGAGGGGCCTCGTTTGAAGCTGGCCATGCGGACAGCTAATTTGAGAGTGAATAGCCGGTTTCTTTGGCCCTGGCTGTTCAGTAAGCCCGGTTGGCTGCTCGGTGGAGCTGTTTCCATTTTGCTTTCTTCCTCGCCTTCAGAGTGAATTAAGAGACGGTCTGGTGTGAGGCGCTGGATCCCTGCCAGGAGCCGCACTTGTTCGCTTCTCCTGAGTGCTTTCTTAAGAGGAATGTGGCCCACCACTCAAATACCACTTTCCTCAAGCACAGCCTCCACACTCTCATCTTATAGCCTTGTAATTAAGCTCTTATTGTCACCCCACCTGCCCTCTCTTTTAACCTTTGAAGTTTTCAACCACACACCCGAAAAAAAAAAGAGAGAAAAGAACTGCTGTGTTGTGTAGGACCCTCAGGGCTCTTGAACAACCTCCATACTCCTGGTGCCAGAGCAGATTAGTCCTTTCAGCGGTTTCTGTGGCCAGATCGAGGTGTTATCTTTACCCCAGACACAATGGTGTCTCTCAAAAGCTTTTACTGATGTGTATAAATGGCAGGATGTGGTCAGTCAAGCAAACTGAGACTGCAGGTGTTTACAGTGCAGCTGTGTCGCAAGAGCTGGACCGTTGGTTAAAGACCCGTTGCTAATGCGACATGACAGTTCGGCATATGAGACTTGAGCGCACGGCGTCCTTGGTGTGGTTGACGGGACTGTGGAGGATTAGGAGGATTCTTTCCAGAAGAGCAGTGGGAATTGCAAGGACACCTGAAATGGAGTTGGACAGAGTACAACTAGATACAATGTTAGCTGACCTTTAGACGTCCCTGGTGAACTGCTATGACAGAACATTAAACTTTAATCACCTGCTTCCTTCTGTTCCCCAGCCAGCTCATTTGAACTATAACCACTCCATATACCTTACTTTACATCACGTCTTAAAACAGAGTGTTTCTAGCCCCTGGGGCAGGGGGGAGCCAAAAGCAAGTTAGAAAGTAAGAAAAAGGACTACATTTATGAATCTAAAGTTAAAATTGAAGTTGAGCTTTAACAAAAAAAGACCATGAGCTCACAAATCTGTGAGAGAAAAATTCAGGTTTGCAAACTTTGTGAAAGAGATTTTTTTGTGAGAAAATTCTGACTTTGCAAATTGAAATTTGTGAGAGGAAATCAACTCGCTGGTGGTTTGAGCCATGGACTCCAAAGGTTTATTTATTTACTTTTTCTGTTGCTTCTGTTTTCATACTGTAAAGTTTAATACTGTTGCACAAGTTGTACAAAAAGTGCTATGCAATAAAGTTTATACAGATCAGACCCATATGCAGATACAGATGGGATCTATTTATCTGGTTAGGCCTTATCTAGCAAGAAATGGCTCTACCCTGAGTTTTTCTTGAAATACGAGTGGCAGGCATCTTGACTCTTTTTGAGATTTTATAATCATAATTTCTTTGTTAAAACACAGTTTACTATTATTATTAATATTTATTATCAATATTATTATTACATTTTTTTTCCTCCACTAGTTTATATTCTGAAGATTTCTATTGAAAATAATGGTACTTTATAACATCTGTGATTGTATAAGTTTTTTTTATTTTGTTTTGTTTTTTATTTGGGTGAATGTAACCCATTGAATTTGACTTGTAATGAGTACAAATTTTGAAGCATTTTTAAATATTATATTTGTAGATATGGGAGGCCCATCAAAGAGGATAAAGGAGTAATATCTACCGTACTGAATTTCCAGGTGATGTAGACACAGTCATAGCATCACATTTATAAAATTTCAACATCTCTCCAAAGAAACTTGGTTGAAAAGGGCACTTCTATACAGTGTCCAGGTAATATTTTGGCTAAAATGCATGACAGACATTTCATGAATACCAAAGGAAATTGTACCAGGTCATGAAAAAAGAGTATGATATGGCTATTAGTAAAAAAAAAAAAAAATCTTCCTTTGATTGTCATGGGCTGTGCTGATGAGGACACATCAATTTCTCCAAGGCATGGCTGTACATATTCCAGACTCTAAAACCTCTGTTTAAGGTTTGACAAAAAACACAGGCAAACAGAGACCACAGACTGAGTAGTAGATGAGGAGGGATTACAGTGAGTGTTTGTTGGCAGCAGATGGTTTAAATCTGGACAAGTTACTGTGAAGGAGCATCTCTACATCCCAGTACTGTTGGTTGTAAGTTTCCCTTCACATTGTCTACCTAGAGCTCCTCCGTTACCATCTGACACCTCATATAATACACAAGAGACATATGACTCTAGATATACCAGTTCTTGCAGAGTTTTCCAACAGTTTAGCTTTTTTTAGCAGTAACTTATAGAGCACAAATTAATTTCCCTTTTTGGTATATTATCCATCCATCCATTATCTATACCTTCTTATTCCTAGTCAGGATGTAGGGGATCTGCTATCCCATTTCTTAGGTATCCTGGACAGAACAACCACAAGCACACACTGACTCCTACGGGCAACTTGGAAACACCAGTTAACCTGACAGACATGTTTTTGGACTGTGAGAGTAAGCTGGAGTATCCTGGAAAAACCCACGTAGGCATTCCGAGAACTTGCAAACTCCACACAGGAAGACCCCTGCTGGAATTTGAACCAGGAATCCTCTTGATGCGAGGCAACACCAAATCATCATGTCATTTAAAGTGTTATTCAGTTTAACTCGGTCGTGGCAGCAAACCATAAAATGTAAGTGTCATGCATGAGCAGCGTCTGAAACATGGTGATAAAACAACAATTACACAAAATAATCACTTAAATGATAATATGAGCCAACAGAAAACCTTTTGGTTAACTGGGCTTTATTACACAGAGAACTGTTATCTAAGAAAACACCTGTTGGTCATGGTTTTTGAAAAGGGATTTTTTTTTTCCCCTATGAAAAATGTATGCTAACATTAGCACTCCAATTACAAATAATGAGCTGAAACCTGAGCCTTGTCCTGGTCTGAGAGCACACAGAGGAGGATGTGGTTATTAATACACACAGCAGCAGGCATAATGTGGGTCAAACGTGCCTGGTGCCACGTGAGTGTGGCCGAGCAAACCCCACCTCCCTCATACTTCACTCATGTCTTGACATTATGAGGGTGGTAGAGCATCTTGAATCATCTTTCATTCCAAAAAGGCCTCTGGTATGTCTTCAAGCGATGCGAGTCCTCTGCTCCAGCTGCAAAGGCCAAAAATGAGGCACCCTCTTTAAAGCTGCAATCATGGGAATGGTTGCTGTTTGTGACCACTTTAGATTTGCAATCAGTAGAATTGCTGTAACCAGTGCAAAGACAGGAATGCAAGAATCACCCCTAGCCCACTTTAAGGGATATGAAATGTTACTGTGCTTATTTCAAAAAGAGATTTTTATGCTGCACAACTGTGGTGTGCCTCAAAAAGTGGAGGGTTTTTGTAGCATTCTTGTGTGCTTAAATTGCAGTTTATCAAGCATATTTTTAAAAAAATAAAAGAACTGTAGTTTTTATTTATTTAAAGAAAATTAAATGTCATTTATTAGTTAGTGCATGTTACTGAGCATCGATAAACAACAGATGTCAGCATGCCAGATTATAGCTAACAAGCTAGTGTGCATCTTTGGCAGATAAAAGAAAAATACACAACACAACAAGACAATAAAATGTTAATACAATCAAAAAATAATGGATAAAATAAAATATATTACATTTTGAAATGTTTACACATTGAAAATTATCACAAAAGTGGTTTGCTTTTAGCCAGTGTTGGAGTTGTATTTATTTCACTGATGTAAGAAAACATGCACAGCATGATCAATAGGCTTGACAGTGCAGGTGTAGTGAACATGGCAATTATCTCATAAATAGCATTTTAAAAAACTGGTTAAGCTCATTTGACAGCATATTTGGGTTTATAATTGTTGTGTTGTTTATGTTTAGCTCAAGGTGTTGATTAGTCTCAGTCTTCTTTTTACCAATTAATTTGCTGAGAATTTGCCAGATTCTTTTGCCATCCCATTTTGCATCATTAATTACACCTACAAAAAATTTAGCTTTGACCTTTTTCAGGTTCTGTGTAACTTTATTCCTCAGGGGGACAAATATCTGTCTAATTAATCCAATTTTTCATGACTTTATAAGTTGCTTCTCTTTGTCATTCATCAGTTTCCTACAAGAACCATACATCCAAGGTAAAGAGTTCCTCCTGAGTATACGTTGCCCTCTCTGGCATTGGTTTGTTAACTTAGTCATTAAGACAGAGATGCCTCACTCTGTTCATTTAAGTTTTCTAGATTTTGTCTTGACCATTCAAACCTCAGGGAAACAAGCAATCTAATCTAAGGTCCACTTACTAGCTTGCTGAAAAACAACTTTTTGGAAATGTCACAGACAAACATTTCATGACATCCAAAGATTAAAAAAAAGAGACAGAAAGAAGAAATATGTTCTATCAAGCTTAATTAGCTGATACAGCATACCGGTGTCTTCCCATCTGACTCTCATCAAGTTAAATAGTCTATTCCCTTAAATAGCGTCTTATTCCTTTGCGTTTCACTAAAAATAAAGATGATTTCCATTGTTATTCCTCATCTTTAACTTTTGCTCAATTAGGTTTGCATAGCAAGGCCTGATTCTGATTTGGGATCCTGAAATTACATCCAGACTGGGTTAAAATAGTTGGGTTAATGAAGGGCAGCTAATGGAGCAGAGAGCCATGCATGCCTGCCTGTCATCCGTGTCCTTTCATCAGGAGAGCTGGGAGCAGTACAGTTCTTTTTTTCCCACTTTCATGGCCTCGGTTTTTTGTTGTCGGTGTGGAGTGCACTTGTAACACTCCCAGCTGGTGGTGATATTGTCACTGTTAAGAGTGGGCTTCATCAGCTGCTCAAGTGTATTTTTTTTTTAGCTTCATTCTCTTACATCTTTAAATGTTTTGATAAAGCTGAGTTCTTTTCACTGTTTCTTTCACCATTAGGAGCTCAACTTGTTTCCTCTCCTCCCCTCTCCAGATGGCAACTATTTGAATATGCATGCAAAGCTCCAATCAGTGCAAACCATTCAAAACAAAAGGGAACAATCACATGTCCAATACTTTACTCTGACATGCAGGGAAATTTTCTCAAGAAAACTCTTGTTATCCTCTAAACATCATTTGGATGAACATTAGAGATCCTGCAAAGAAGTCCAACATCATCAGAACATAGATATTTAAAAGGCCAGTTAAACTGCATGCATTTAGCTCATTTGTTCCGATTTTCCTGCTTCTTTTTTTTTTTTTTTTTCTTTTGAGGAGCTTGCAAGCGACAGAGCCGACATCGTCTCAGAGCTGCAATGCCTGAAAATACAAAGAGCCCCATTCAGAGACTTTAGAGGCAGTATCCCACACCCACATAGTCAAGAGGACACCCGGGCCCATCCAGCACACAGCCTGGACTCATTATGGGAGGCAGTGTATACTTACACAGCAGTAAAACATTCACAGGAAAACATTAAGCATGCAAGGAGGTTTGGAAAAGCAGAATGGAGCAAAGAATCTGGGAATCATAACTATGCAGGGTCTCCTGCCGTCTCATCTGCAATGATTTATGATTGTCAAACACACATAGGAGTTATTCCCACAGTTTACAGCATTTTTTAAAAAAGTTTCAACTATCCAAAGAGCTCAGGGTTCCACATAGTGTGTGTCAGCTGAGTCTGGTGCCAGGGGCTTCCCTGGACCAGCCCGTCAAAGATGGAGCCAGCTAGGAAATCAAAGGCAGACAGAGAGGCCCCAGTCTGTGAAGTCCACAACAGTGCGGCAGTATGAAAGAGGGTCCCAGAACTTTTTGCAGTTACAGTCTAACAAAGGAGACATGCTCATCATCGGCCACAACCATGCTCGTAATCAAATGGAGACGCTTTTTGGTCCAAATATTCAAGGGTGCAGCACAGAATCTGTGTGTCTTCTTCTGTTTGCTCTTACTGCGCAGCTTGAGCTTTTGGCAAAACAGAAGAAAACAGATCATATCATGTTAGAGCACTGTTGCCCTTTGTAAATCCTGATGAAATTTTTCATATTTGTATTTTCTTGTACTTCAAATAATGTGTCACTTTATATGCTCACTTTCTGGAAGGTGATGTGGATCAGCTTCAGTCTCTGCAGGACTCTGGAAAAATTATTTTTTTAAACTATTGCATCTTCTCAACATCACCTCTGATCATCCTCTTTACATCAGTATCTAATGGAATCAAGGTTTTAAATCGCTGCTTGTGACTTGTAAAGCTTTCCAAGATAAGGTGGAATTTTTGCAGTGTCTTTTCGCTTGCCTTCTCCCCTGTGAACTTGTCTCGTGTTTAATTTTTGCAGCACAATGAGCATCCCACATGATTTTAGCTGCAGTTTTTTTAATCACTCACACTATCTTTTTGATCATTTCTTTCTTTCCTTGTGCATGAATTTTTTTTTTTACAGTTCTTTTGATGCTAAATTATTTCATGTAATGTTAACTGTGAAAAAAACATCAGTGATAGAAGACATGTGAGCTTGTAAGACCTCTGACTCTGGGATGCACTCTGAGGTATTTCCAGTTATCTGAAATGTGATCCGAGTCCTGCTCTGCACTGATTGCAGTTAACCACATTTAAACAGATACAGTTTATAAAGAGAGTGATTTCCAGAGTAGTATAAAAACTCATTCAGGATGGTTGCCAAGTTAGCAAGCCCTTAAATGCCACAATATAAAACATGCAAATACTTATATATATCCCCTCACTGAACCTTTGAATGTGTCATATATTTATTTGAGCATCCTTATTTAGGTATGACATCATCAACACATCCTGCAGCAGCAGCACACCAGACAGCAGTTTTGATTCCCTCACCCCTGAAAGCTGCTGAGTCTACCTGTAATTTCACACCAGTGGAGCCAAGGCAAGGAAATGGATTTCAACTATGAAAAATTTATGTGAAACTGCTTCGGATTTATTAAAAGTCACAAGCTCTAAATAATAAATCATGCAATGTAATGGAGGAGGGTAGCTCAGTTACACAGGTGTGAGGAGGTGTACTTAAACCTACTGGTACTCAGTGTCTACTTTTAGTGTAATTTGATCTAATTTAACTGTCAGTGTTCAAAGGCTGTTAACAGAACAAGACAGTAAAAGATGATGTTCCTTCAAAGCCACAAACACTTGTTTGCAACTATTTGTATCACAGGCAAAAACAACATCTTTGCATCTGGGATAAGCTCCTTCAGCTTTGTAAAATCAGACACAGATTTGCAGCAATAAATGCCAGTTGTTTACAAGAGAAGTGGAATTTCCTGTTTAAGTTTACTCTGGTTTACTGTGAACCACGTCTGTTAGACCACACTGCCCCCTGCTGACCACAAATAAAAACACAAGCTGCACCGGAGGCATTTTATTAGGAAAAATATAAAAGTCAGTAGAGAACACATTGCGGTAATCTAATAATGCTTCCATCATCCCAGCAAGCAGACACTAATTGTGTTATGTGAAATACAGTGGATCGCAGTGTCACAGTATCGTTTCAAATTAAAGAACAGCAGCATTTAAACATGACACAGTTCCTCCTTTGTACACAAAAATATTTTGATACAGTGTTTAAAAGTTTAACATAATATCATTTAACATTCTGATTTTAACGCCTTTCCTTCAATCTATGATGAAATCCTTATAAATTATGGACCCTGAAAGTTTCACTGACTCAATCCTGATATTCAACACATTTCATATCGTCTTGGTTTTACATTTAGCTTATTTCCACTTTAGCAGAAGGGTTTTAAACGTGGATCGGCTCAAACGACTCGCAATCGACAGAGAAAAGAGTCGGTTTTATAAATGACACTTTTCTTCATTTCTTCTGGAGGGTTTCAGCTCCATTTGATGGAGTCTTGACAGTTCGTGTGGCCTTTGTTGTTTTTGTGGCTTTCTCTACCTTCTCTTCTTTGTGCTCTCCTTTCTTTACCGCCGCAGCTGTCCCCTGGACCTCCTCCTCGCTCTCAGACTTGCTCGGGACCTTCCTCAGCTTGTGTTTACCTCTGATGGGGGCTGAGAAGGTGAGCGAAGACTTAACGAACTCCAGAGGGAAGATGCCCACGTCTCCATCAAAGCGGTTCTTGGTGACCTGCAGGGACCTGCGGCCTGGGCACGTCACCAGCTTCTTCTCCTGCAAGATGAGGACGTTGTCTGCCTCTTGGCTGGCCTGGAAGAGGTTAAAGTCAAAATGCATGCAAGATTAATTCATTTTGATTTTTTTTTTTTAATTCAAATCTGTTCACCAAGAATTACACACTCACACAAAAATATATTGCATTTTTAAGACTAAGCCTAAACTTCTTATTCTAGTCTAATGTGATTAAAGTCAAAACTGTACCTCTGCAGCATAGTTCTGAGAAGGAAACTTTCCTTTCATACCTTAGCAGAACCAAATATGGATGCCGTCTGCAGTTCTCGGTCATCCTCCTCTTTCCTGGGATGAATGATGAGAGTCACGTGGCAGCTGCTGTTGGTTGCAAACTTCCTGAACACCCCAATGATGTGGTCCTGCACTGCAAACCTGGAAAAGATCAAATTGTCTTTATTAAACACATAACTGACTAAGATGATTTTTCTGCTGCATTCAACTTGTACATGTTTTAATATGATCTTTTGTCAAAACTAAATGAGAATCTTATTACTCACTTGTCTACCGAGAGGTTTTCTTGCCCCATCATGAACTGCAGGTTATCAATGACGACATGGTTGATATCGTACAGGTAGACGGCATGCTGCATCGTGTCCAGCACTGTCCTGCAGACGAAATACGGAGGAGAGTCAGGAGAGCCGACTCAAAACGAAGGCGCAGCTCCGTAAACTCCTGCTGCGCTGATCACTCACTTTATGTTTTGCTGCCCGTGGAAAGTCATGAAGTAGAGCGGCAACTCCTCGAACTTGTCCGCCCAGAAGTCGTACTGCTCCAGGTTCTCCTCCAGCCTCTGCATGGCAAACTGCGTCAGCATGATCTTAGCCAGGCGCACGTTGTTGATCTCAAAGCTGCCCCATAACGTGTTGACGCCCTGCATGCAAAGGTCCAAGGCCAGCTCGCTGATGAAGGTGGTCTTCCCACTTCCAGTGGGACCTGGTTAAGAAACATGACAGTAAACTGAGCAAACAGGTAAGATAATAGTAAGAGTTCCCCAAAATGTTCTCCTCAAGACAGTTTAACCAAAATTGAATCTTCAGCAAAAAGCCATGTGGCTCCTCACTCAGATTTGGAGCTTTTATTGTTTCTGAATCTTGTTTCCATTGTTTTCTCTTTTCTTTGGATGACACAACAATCGAAGCTTTTTTTAAAAAAAAAAAAAAAAAATTAATTAAATAAATAAAACCTCAGCTTTTTGTTACTCCTGTTTCAACTTTATTTTGAAACTGTATAGCAATTCTCTATAAAAGAAGCAAGAACATTAAATTTCTTATGATTGTAGAATTTTCTATATGAAATGTAAGGATTACATAGATCATTATGAGCATCAATCCCCCCCCCCCATTTCTTTTTTTACAGTGTTCACACATCCGTTTTTTAAAAAGTCATGAACTAGTATTCTTTTAATTATAATTTTATGATTAATACCTGTGAAAACGGTGAGCTCTCCCTTTCGGTGTCCCTTCAGGATCTTGTTGAGCTCTGGGAACCTTGCCCACTTAACTCCAGCCACCTGATCCGTGTTGAGCAGCTCGCCGTACACATCTTCTCTGAGCTGCTTGAAGGACACAATGGACTTATGAGCCGCTGGGATGGAGGCTTTGACGATGCGATTCATGTTCTTGCCTTGGGCCAGCGCCTCCACCGGCTGCGGCTGATATTCCCCGGGCCGCACAAGCGCGCACCGCCTCAAACCCAACTTTCGTGAAAAGATCTTGGATGCCTCCCAGGATCGAATGTCTCCTCCCAGCCACAGGGTCACCCGCTTGAATTGCTCCAGGTAGGGCAGCAGGATTGGAGGAAGACAGCTGACACCGCGAGGAAGAGCCACACTCGGGAGTCCTGTGGCCTGACTCACTGCCAGCGTGTCCAACTCATGGCCAGTCACCACTACCTCTGAGTCCATACGGCTGATGAGAGGGAGGCCAAACAAGTTGTAATAGGAGCTATTCCTCGGGACTATAGCTTCATTGTACGTGACTTTGTCACTATCAGTCCTTTGGGCAGAAATAAGCTTGATCCCCTTTAAGGAGGAGTCAGGTCCACCAAACCAAGGGAAAACCAGACTCTTGGTAGGTTTGAAGAGCCTCACACCAAACTTCTTGAGGGTTGCATTAGAGACCTTTGTGATCTGAAAGAAAAGATCAAATATTGACAATGATTCTCTGATTGAAAGGAGACAATCCACAGTTGTTACATGCATTTCCAAATGTATGAATGAGGTTGTTTTTTGTTTTTTTTGTAGTTGACTTGAGCCGTTTGCAGGATTCCTTTGGTTTCCGTCACTTTATGTCTGATCTGCACACAGTTCTTTGTGTTCAAAGGCAAATTTTTAAAAACCAAGAGTAAAGATGTTGGAACTGTTATTTAATGATTACAATAGTTGTGATTTCTTCTTCCTGTTTCTTTCACACAGCTTGGCCAGAAACATAAGTGTCACAATTACAACACTATGGTTGATTGCATTATCATACTAAAGGTGCATAAGATAAGATATGATAAGATAAGATAGTACTTTATTGATCCAACAAGGGGGAAATTTGTGTGTTACCACAGCTCAGCACAAAAATAATACAGAAAGAAGGGATTTTAACATCTCTACCAACACAAATCTTAAAAATAATTCAACCAAAATTGGCAAATGTTCTTTGAATATTGAACATCATATGACTTAAATAGGTGTTATGTCAAATGATGTAGCCAGTGTTTTTCATTGTTTCTATATCTGAATTTGATCAAAATATCTGACAACAGCAAAAGGATTATGTTAACAGTCTTTTATAATTTTATTACCAGTTTCTGTTTTTTTTTAAGCTTTGAGAAATATCAACAACACTAACTGTATAAATAAATGCTCACAATGTGGTGATTAATGCTGTCTAAGGTTTAATTGGTCTTATTCTCATGAAACTTACACCTTTTGAAATCCCACCTAAACACCAGGAAATTTTAATAATATTTAAATGTAAGGAAACATAACATTTATTTCACCTTTTGTTAACCTAACAGAAAATGGACTATATCATGTTCCTGTTATACAAAACTATATGTGAATATTGTATATACTTTTCAACAATTAAAATGTGGATATGGTGGCATCTGGCATAGACACTGTTTCTTCTTACTTTAAAACAGAAAAAAAACAACTAACAGAATACTGGTAGCCAAACAAAGCAATTTCCAAAACACATTCATACTCAGAAATACCTGGAACATTGTTTTAATCAGCTGAGCCTCATCCTCAGGTAGGTCAGCGAAGGGCACAGAGCTGGACCAGATCCCCTGCACCTCCCTTAGCTCCCTTTCTCTCTCCTCCTGCTCCTCCATGCTCTCTGGATACCCCACCATCACACGAGAGCTGATGAAGTCCTGCCCATCCCTCTGCATCACCTCCAGACAGTCCTGGAGGTCCTCCCAGCTCCCCTCCACCAAAGTGTCTTTACACAGAAACTGCCCGGTGGTCTTGTTGATGAACAAAGACAAGCTGTCCTTCCTTGTGGACGGATGGGTGAAGATGCTTGGGATGTGGAGGCAGCTGTAGCCATCGTGGAAGGGAACATCTTTAGAGCGTAGATACTGTTTGATGTCTGTGACTGTGATGGGACTCAAGGGGAGCTCCACGGTGGATTTGGCATCTTTTTTATAACTCCTGGCCCCGTGGTGTGACAAGAAGATGTCCGTAGCCTCATATGGAGCCTGAGCAGGTTTGTTAGGGAGTCTCTTAGCAACAAGTCTCAAACAGAAGGATGAAAAAGGTCTTTGGTGGTGCAGAAACCTCTGAGCTGCCATCTGCAATAAGCAGGTGGTGCCCTTCAGCATCAAGCCTCTCCACATTGACTACCTGGCTAATACATTGGCCCTGTAAAGACATATTAGCGTTTAAACAACAAAACAAATAACTGGTAGCAGCAGTGAGAAGGTAACCCTTTGGGTGACACAAACAACAATAGGGAAAACAAGAAAACATCCAGTTTCAGTTAAACCGACACGGTTTGTGCATTGAAACTCAGATATAGGTAAATATTATTACTTAAAACACGTGAAGTTTCATAAAATAACAAACACTAAACTTCATGTTTACCTGCAGTAAAATTTGACCTCCTTTTCTTCCATGCTCTAAGGCAACCCGGGCTTTTTGGTGCGCACGCAAAAGAAGTCCGCATGAAACACGATGAGGAATATTTAAAAGTGTAAATGACTATGTTAAATATAGAAGTAACCTAAAAAATACAGTATATGTTTTATATTAATAATAAATATAAAAAAATAATATACTGGTGCCAGAAATATTTTATTTTATGTTTATAACAGGCGCTTAACCGTGTGTTTCTTTTCTATGTTTCACTACGGCCGTTATTGCTGACGGACTGTGCCTGAGTGCATGTCCGTCCAGTCGCCCTCTAAGATTTTGATACCATTTAATAACCTTAACAGCTTTAATTGTGAACCGCATGCATTAGGCAAAGGCGCTAACTTACCGTTTAAACGATGACATCCAGAGGGACTCCGAGTCGCTTCCTGAAAAGTGTCCTTCAAAATGGAGTCGGGCGATACGTTTGTCAGCTGAAACGAGTTTCCGTCATCTTCTCAAAGAAAGCGCAGAGCTCCCTGGGAGTCAGGTAAGATACAAACGAAAGGTAAACCTAAAAATCAACGAGTCGTTCAAAGGTACGACTTCCCCGACACCTAGCATTGATCGTGGGAGAGTTACGCCGCCGTGTGAAGTCGTCTCCCATACTTCAGGATGTGATGAGTCGCATCATGTGAACCCATCCTAAACTCTAGTAGGTCTATGGTGAGAGGCAAAGAAAACAATCAGAGGATCTGCTTTTTGGGGGGCACATAACTTGCTAAACCTACTTTTAAAAACCTGGATACTATGCCTAGGGGGTTGTGGGTACTAGATACAACTTCATTCCATTTCTTTTTGTTGTGATGCTCCTGTCACTCTTGAACACAGAATATCTACACTCATCACAGTCTTATTTCTGTCTCTCCAGACTGAATCTTTGAATATGTGATTCAAATAAATGGATCATTAGCAAACTTGTGTAGATGTTGATGACAAGGTGATGATGACCTGTTCATTGGAATCAGGTGTGTTAATGCAGAAAAATGTCCTAATATTTTTTTAAGTGTTTTTTTCCCCAGTATATTAATTTTGAGTCATTAGGAACCATAAATTTGAAGTCACAGTTAATTTGATTACCCACACATCCCCACCACTCATATGAGTGTCTTTAAAGTTATTGGAAACCTCAGGTAGCATTATTTCAGATAAGTTACTTTAGTCAATGTCTCATTGTCTCACTTGTATTAAATTCAGTAGTAACATCTCATAAAAACTTGCTCTAATTTAAGTATCTGAGCAACATTTACATCCGACTTTCTTCCTCCAAGCTGTTTGCTGTTTGTTTTATACCAAAATTAGCATATTTAAAGTAGTTTCGTTGTTGTTGTTTTAGTTACAACGATCTTTTTCATAAAAGTGATCCAAACTGAACCACCAACAGTCAAATAATGTTGGATGGAACTTTATAATCAATATATAAATATTTTCTGCAAATCTGTCTCATCCTGCCTTTGGCATATAATCCTACAAGTTATTTTTGGCTTATTTCTCAGCATTTTAAATTTTTTATAACCTACTCTGGGTTTATTTCAACTCATCATAATTTCCAAAATGTTCATGCAACTGCTTCTGAATGTGCAGATGTTGAATCAGCTGTTTAAAATTCTGTTTGTAGTATATGTTTAACTTTCTGCATTATATGAAAGTAATGATCAGGATCTGTGTTGCACATTTGTGACTGTCAATGAAAACCATCAGCGCTATAATGTCTTCTTCTCTTTCAGGGATTTCATTGAGGAGGGAGTGTTGGATTATGCTAAGAAGAACCCCGGGGTTGTGGTTTATGTGTCTCCTCAGCCCTCCAATGTACCCAAAATAGTAGCAGAATACTGTAAGTGTACACATCTTTGTGTTTGTTTGTTTTTTTTTTTATCCAGCACCTGAGTGAATTTCTTTCCACTTTAGCATCCTGTTTGAGTGTAATTGTAATGACCTATTATTGGGTAATTTTATACTCTAATTAACTGATTTCTTGCCTGTGGGATTCTGTTAACATCACTTAATCTATAAACTTCACAAAGGATATAGCGACAAACAAAGTTTACAAGTCATTGTTGAGTAATATAACTAAATCCTGGTAATCCAGAGTAAGTCTTAAGATTCATATTATTTATATTCTTACATGTTAAATTCTTTAATCTTTTAAGATGACAAGTTTTGCAATGATTATTCAGTAATCGTCGTTTAAATTCTATAACTTTGATTGTACTAGTTATTTCGTCGTAGTCATAACAAAATACATGGTAATAATTTCAGATGGGTTTATTGGTACAAATTAAGTAATTTTCAGAATATTAAACAATAATGTACAAAGCGTCTCATTGGTAATTCAATAAACATTAATCCAATAACTAGAACACTTTCTTAAAATTTTAGATTGCTTTCTGATGAAAATTTTATTTCTTCAAAATAATGTATATCCTCTGAGAGCGTGCTGTTGTCAATCATTATGATGGATTTATATTAGTAGACTCACTTAGGTGTTATGATGAGTGTTTTTGGTGAAATGTATAAATAATCTAAAATGTGTTGTGATTAAATTACAGTAGAAGAAACACGAAAAGTGAACACTGTGATGTAGTACTCTTATTGTCCTGTAGAGGGCAGTATGAGAACAGGTTTTGAGACAGGTTTTGAGGTATAGGTTAAAAAGCACTAAGGTGTCAGTTCTTACAAAAAAAGTGTTAGAGTCATGTGTTCATGCTTCTCTTCTTGAGACTCTTCCTGAAAGATTTCCTCTTTTGCAGTAAATGGGAACGTGAGGGAAGAATTAGTCACGAGCAAAACATCTCAAGAGATTTCTCAGCTTCTGACCAAGCTGACTAACCAGTCGGGCCTGGACATCATCCGCCTCCGCAAGCCCTTCCACACAGACAGCCCGAGTATCCAGGGCCAGTGGCACCCGTTCACCAACCGGCCCCCGTCCATCGGCCCCATCGGGCTCCAGAAGCGTGATGCTCAGTAAAGACTAAACCAAAAAGGCAAGAAGTTTGGATGTTTCAAGGAAATGAGTGATGGGACTTCACTTTTAGGTTTGTTGCTCTTTGGTTGTGTTTTTTGTAGAAATGTCTTTGTTGATTTTCCTGGATTAAATATACTGAAAATTACATTATTTGAGTTTTATTTAAATGTCTGTCTCTTTGCTTGTAGAAGAAAAGTCACTGGCAGAAATAAGTACAAAGAATATCACATTTAAAAGGCCTTTTAAAAGACATCTGAAGATATGTGTAATGAGTTGTGCACAGCCCAGCTGACTGAATTCTACATTAAAATGGTTTTGCTCATTGGAAAAATTAACCCATGGGTTAACTTTATCAAGGATGAATAGGATTAAAAGTGAACCCATTAAAAACTTATAGACAACAGCCAAAGTGAGATGTGAAATATAAGTTTCAATGGAAGCTGAGAGAATTCGCCTCCGTTGCCTGCCAATTGCTGCATGTGATGTCATCACTACAGTTGTTGCCAGGCGACAAACGCAGCGCTCTATTCTATAGACATTTCAACTGCACCTACAATCCAGCACATTTTGAACTGATATTTATTTTATCTGAATTTAATTGAAATTTTTACTTTCACTCAACTTTTACTCTGCAGCCACACAAAATTTCCCTCAAGGTATTAATGAGTTTAACTGAGTCAAAAGAAAAACAGCCGGAGTTAGATGTTGCCTGAGACTGTTTGGACACATGAAGAGGGATGGTGAACCCACCAGTGGAAGGAGAGGAAACTGGCAGGCAGGAGGGAGGGGGGGGATTTCTGGTAAAAGAGGACATTACATAAAAACCCACAAAGGTCATGAAAATAACTTGAATATGGAAAAAGGTAATAATGAATAAGCTGCTAAACATTAATGAAAATTAGAGATTGCTTTTGAGTTGTGGTTCAACAGAATTATTAATAAAATAACTATGAAACTGGTGTGGAACAAAAAGATATTTTGTTGCACAATTTTTTGACTCAGCCACTGCATGCAAGTGACCTCTGTAACTCTCAGTAAGACTTCTGGGCCTGTATTTTGGTCCAGTCTGTCTCATGTTTCTTCTAGGAACTGTATGTTTCGCCTCTTTTCTTAGATGTTCAACAGGATTTAGATCAGGACTCAGAGGAGGACACTTCAGCGTAGTTCAGTGTTTTGTTCTTCAGTTGTGTGTTTTGGGTCATTGTCCTGTTGAAGGATCTCTGATCTGGAACCGAGACCAAGCTTTCTGACTCGGCACATTTGTCTTCAGAATATCTTGATAGTCTTGAGGTTTCATTGTATCTTGCTACAAAGGTCCCCAGAACAGAACCAAACCTCTCCCATAATTCACAGTAGATAGTCTTCTTTCCTTTGAAGGCTTCATTTGTGCTGATGGGACTTGACATAAAGCTCCATTTTTGACTCATCTGTCCAAAGGACATTCACCCAGAAGCTTGACAGTATGCACTGTTTGGAGATGGTCTTTTATCCTTTATCTTTAACAGTCTTGTCAAGTAAATTACTGTTTGTTATTGATTTTGTTAGTCTGAAGTTATTTTAATGGCCACTGTGTTTTTTCTTTTTTCTCTAATGGAGCAACACCAAGAAATTTGTCCAAAGGTGCATGTGGGTGTCTGATGTAACATGAGGATGCAGAGCAGTGGGTAAGATGGACATGAATGATCAACCAAAGTGAAAAAGCCAAAAGAAAATCTGTTGCTCCAGGGTTTAAAGGTGAAGACATACATGTTGTATTGGGTTAAATTTATGGAACTGAATACTGATTGGGTTTGAAAATGTCCTTGCTGCTCGTGCTTAAATGATCCAGAGCTCATATGAGCATGACAGATGGTTGCGTGGCAGCTGGAGGGAAAAATCTTTTTACCTTCAGTATGAGTTGACCTCTGTGTGGGTAGAAAACATACTCTGCTCCAGTGGCTGCTTCCAGAACTCTGACGTTCCTCTCCCTGAATCCATCATTTCTGACTGCAAAAGTCGTACGGTGTTAACCTCAATGTTGTTCTCGACAAAGACGCAGTCGGAAATGGCTATCGTCAGATGAATACAAATAAGCAGATTCTGTTGGAGGGAAGACAAAGTGTGTCTCCGGGCTGATGGATGGATTTAAAGATGGATAAGCCATTTATAAAAATGTAGTCGAGTGACGACGGTGATGAAAGACTGGAGCCGAGCGCCGTCATGGGATGCAGATACCACTTCCACCCACATATTTGTGTTTTGCATTCACATCAAATATGAGTAAACTCAGACTGCTCACCCAGGAGGAATTGTGCAAACACTTCGTCTGTGTTTGATTGGTGGAGAGAAAAACGAAAAGACGTGGAGTTAAATGAGTTTGAAATTGTGTTGTTTCATTCTCACCTCCTGTGTTTCAATTAAAGATGCCACATCCTCTGTGCTCTCATCACATCCGCTCCCCCCCAAGGGGCGCTCGCACAGCTTGACCCATGCAAGGACATTAAAGGCTCTAAATAAAGTTGTGGTTGCTAAGCTACCACCAAGAACAAACAGGTCTTGTATCTGGAGGACAGGATCCAGTCTGTACATGTCTTACATGTCGCTTCATCACCACCACCACCGCCCTTTACCACACCGAAACATAATGCAAATTGTTTCCCGTCATCACAAACGCCACTGAAGGTTTAATGAGATGAGTTAAATAATTAACATAAATACATGAGATCAACATTTAAAAAAAACCAAATCTGTTCACAAGGTAAGTGGTTTGACTATCTTGTAAGAAGCAAGGATATCAGTTCAGAGAGGAAATAGAGTACGCCATCTTCATCAACAGAACAGAAGCAGCTTGATGAGACGCGTCACAGTTTACAGCAGAACACGACGTGATGGCGTTCACAACTAATTGTTTGACAAACAAGTAATCAGAGTACATTTGCATTAAATATACAGCAGGGTGAAATTATTGCTACTGAAATAGAAACACAAATGCTCCACTGTTGGTTTGTGCTCAGTATATGCTATTTTATCTGAAGTCCAGTTTACACTGTTTGCTGTGAAGAGTCTCTGAGTGAAGCAACAGCAGTGGGACCAGATCCAGAGGGAGCTTCCACTATGTTCAGGAATGACAAGATGAAGGAATGCCATTGCAAACACTTGTACTTAAAACATGTTGAAATAAGGATTGCTTCAGTTTACACATTTAAAACTTGCCACAAAATGCAAACCTACAATGAATAACAACACAATTTAGTTTGAGATGTCAGTAGAAAAACTTGAAAACTCCAGTCCTTGCATTTGCAAAACCCCAAACTTGAGTGCTCCTTGAAATCTGTCTTGAATCGATTAGTGGTCGCCTACAAACTCACCAGGGTCCTTGAGAGACTGTGTGAATGTGAATAGAGGGAGTAAAGGATGAAACTGTCGCGAGGAGGTGGCAAAACAGGGGAACTGAAAAGACGAGGGGAGGATACAAACGGAAACAAGATGAGAATCAAAAGAGTACAAGTAACTGGAAAATGGCTAAAAGGGCTGATAAGATGCTAAAAAGTGCAAAACAACCTTTTCTAGCTAGTTCAGTTGTACTTTCATATGTTCTGCAGTCACAGTTCAGATCGAGCAGCCAGGGGTACTCAATATTTTATATATATATATATATATATATATATATATATATATATATATATATATATATATATATATATATATATA
>JAOWBL010000011.1:10156968-10170797 GCA_028564865.1 Zenarchopterus dispar | reverse complement strand
ATATATATATATATATATATATATATATATATATATATGAACTCTACTGACCAAAAGGAATATTTATTCATGCAACATACAAACAGTTTGGGTATTTCTTTTTTAACATTTCCAGCATTATTAGTGAATATTTTCACCTTCACATATTTTAAGCATAAAATTGTGCAATGACCAAAATTAACCCATCCATCCATCCTTCCATTCACTTTTTATACCCGCTGAATCCATTACTACAACCTAATTTACATGTTTTTGGACTGTGGGAGGAAGCTGGAGTCCCCGGAGAAAACCCATGCCAGCACTAGGAGAACATGCAAACTCCACACAGAAAGACTCCTGCCGGGAGTTGAACCAGGAACCTTCTTGTTGTGAGGCAACAGTACTAACCACTAAGCCACCGTAAAAGAGCTAAATTGTTCGAATTGTAAAAGAGCCACTGCAAATACTGATGAGTGAGGGGGGGGGCTCTTCATGTCTTGTAATACCACATTGTACCACTAGAGGTGCACTTGGTTGTGTTTTGTGTCAGGGTCAGCTGACAGATGAGCTGTCTTGTGATTTCCCACTCCCTACATGTTCAGAAGTGGTATTGCTAAATAGAGTGACTTTAAAGTTGCAGTTGGTAAGTTTATTTTTGTCATATTTGCTGAAATTACAACTGTTTTCTAATAATAATACATAAACTAGGTAATTTGGCACCACCTACAGTTCTCAATGCAGTTTAGAAGTTTCCACCACTCCCGTTGCAGATCCATCAATCAGAGCTCGGGGGCATACTCGCCAAATGTCAATCACAGAGTTGTACACACTACATACAACCCTTCACCCCTTCCCTGACAGCAGCTTTAAAAGCATCACTGGAAAACCCAATAGTGGCAAATTCCTAGTCTCCGGTTCTTTTCCCAATAATGAGTAGTTATGAACTTTTTGACAAACTAACCTAATCAATGGTCACAAGGCAGAAGAAAGTTGTCTGAAGATAAGAAAAAACATTTTTAGATTGTGATTTCCTCAGTTTGTAATGTAATTTATGGCTAATAATAATGGTGGAGGTTGGGAAGACCAAGAAAACCAGCATGACAGAAATACTTGTAAAATTGTTATAAAGGCAAACTGAACCCTGGAAAAGATCTTCAAGAAGACTGAGAACACTGAAGTGATGAAGCACTTTCCAGCTGCGCTGTCAAACCTTCACGAAGGTGAGTTTCATAAGAAGAAAGTCTTTGCTCACCAGTGTGTTCAGCCTTAGAAGTTCACAGGTGAACATCTATACAAGCCTTATGCATTTTGAAAACAGGTCCTAAAGATTGATGAAGTTAAAACTGAATTTTTAAGCTATGACAGGTACGAGGTATGTTTGGAGAGAAACAACTCTGTATCTGTTAAGCAGAGATCTTGATTGATTGTGTTTGGGCTTTTGATGCAGCCAATGGCACATCAGCATTTTTGTGTTGGAGGGAGAATTGATTCAATGAATTGCTGGCAAATTTTGAGAGAAAAAAAAAGACCATCTAGGAAATAAAAAAATCCTTGAAGATTAATTGACAATTTCTGCTGTAACATTCAGAATCTACAATGGATCACCTCAAGAGGTGCAAGCTGAAAGTTTTTCACGGTCCGTCAAGCAAAAGTCACCCAAAACTTGGGCAGACTTCAAAAGAGCCATGTATAAAAGTCAGCCATGAATCTCACAGAATGACAAGAAGTTGGAGACAAAAATGATCAAAAATCTCACATAGAATGAAAAGTTTCCAGCCTTCTACCTATTTTATTATCTTGTAACATATTGGAAATAAAAATGTAAACTTGCTTGAAATGTTAGTTTAAAGGTACAGTGTGTAGGATTTAGGGACAGTTAATGCAAAGCTTCTGATTATAACCAACTAACTCTGAACAGACCTTTACTGTCTTTGGATATAGCAGAGACTATGGTGAAAAATGTGAGGCCCTTTTTCAGTGCTGAATGTAGTAGCGCCTTGAGTCAATGTCAGAGCTCAAAAAAACATGTTTGTCGTGATCATGGAGAACATGCAAGTGGAGGCAAATTGTTCACCTCTGTTCCTTTATCACATATGATGAAGTTGTCAATGTCATTGATAAGTGGTTAATGACATTAACAACTTCCATCTGAAGGCATAAGGTGCTCAGTCAGTCAGTGGCCAGTGAGCCACCAAAAAGATGTACCACCTACCCACTTTAGGCTGACGCGACACTGATTGGCCGCTCATTTCAGAGTTGCAATCAGAAAAAGAAAAAGCACAACTGCAAATAGCGGTTCAAACACAGCAATAGTTTTAAGCCTGCTTCTGTGCCACAGCAACATATGACACACACAGCCCTGCACCGTCGCTGGTGTTTATACTTCTCCGTGATTCTTCTACTTCTGCATCGCTCTGTAATTACACCACCAACCACTAGGAGGCAGCGTATGTTCATTTCTGCAGCACTATAGCTCACAATCTTGAGTTTTCTTTTGTTTTGCTCCCTGTATATGACTCAGACATAACAAAGGACCAAATAAAGCATATTTTATGCGAGTTTGAGCTGAAGAATGTTGAGCATCAGTCATTTTTATAGACACTGCCTTAAATTATCATTCTACCTGACTTGTAAATGACAAAGTAAAACTAGCAGCAGGAAATTCGAAAAGAAGAACAAATCTACCAGTCAGGTTTCTTGTGGTCCCTGTTGACGCGACACATGGTCAGGAAATTTTAGAGGTGCACGTCCAGCAATGAAGAGCTCTATGGAGTGGGGTTTGCGTCAACAGCTATAACTCATCAGTTATAAAGCCGTAAATTAGACTTTCTAACTGATGAGAGAGAAAAGAAATCATAACCCAGAAAGATGATTGTGCTTTACAGATGTTGGGATTTGGTTATCAGATTTTGGACTTTGTATCACAATGTATTTTTTATTCAGAGCCAGTGGGTAGTTTTACATTATGTGCAAGCCTTAAACTGTCTAAAAATAAAAGGACAAACCATCTATGATGTCACCAACAAGTTTCTGAAGAAGACTTTTGAAGCCTGTCTCTTTGGGAATTTGGGGGATGCCATCTTGGCAGGAACAGACTCCTTCCCCTCAGCCCAGGTTAATTCAAAAAAAGGACAAATGGTAAAACAAGCCCAGCAGTCAGTTGGGACACACTCATCTCATCAGCTGCTTTTATGACACTTACTAAGATGACCTTACTTTCATTTGGATCAAAGATGTCACACTGTCCTTATTGCAGATGTCACTACCACTACTGCAGCCAACCATCACTCGCTGGATACCTGAGGCTACCCACAGTCCAAGCAGACGACTACATGATGAGCTACATAAGTATTTTGTCTCCTTAGAGCTGTCATCTAGCAATGGAGACAAAAAAAAGAAAAACAATAGTACAAGCCCCCCTTTTTTTGGTACTAGGCTGTGTTAATCTTCTTTGCTCCTGAATAGTTGAACATTTTAACATGGGGATCAAAGATAGATTCACGTTTCAAGCTGGTCTCTAGTGATTATTCATTTTACCACTTCTATGCTGGAAAACAGTTTAGCAACAAAGATGCAGTTGCTTCCTGCAAACCTGCAAACCTGCAAATGTGGTGTTGCAATATGACTGCAGAAGAGAGGAGCTGCATCATCTGCAGGTGTACAAAACTGAAGATTACTTTCTGCCAATCGATTCCCCAAAATCTTAAACACGTTCAGCGGATGTATTTGGGAAATCAGGTCATCCTTAACTCAGATATTCACACCAAGAGAAAATGTTACCAGCGATGCCCAAACTGTTTCATGTCACTGTCAAAATATTTCTTAGATTTACAAAGTGATATCTTGAGTGACTTAGTTTTTAGTAAATAATGGATAGCGGACTATACGCGAAGAGTTCTCTCTTTGACAAATAATTTATATTTGCTTTCACCAAAGAAAAGTAACAATTGCTGAACTACAGCAGGAAAAAAGAGACTGGAGCTAAAGTCACAGGGAAGTGGTCAGTTTGATAAAAAAAAAGATCTCTGTGCTGTACATAATCAGTAGTTCAGGGTTTTAAATGAAGACAAACTACATTAAATGTGTTCAGGCTGTCAAAAGGTGTGTCTCAGTTGTGAGCAGCTGGAGACGTGGTATGAATTTGTAAGTTTCTCCTCCGTGACACAGAGGAAAACGGATCAAAACCTGCAAGTGCTACACATCTCCTGTCCCGTTGCATCCTAATCATCAGTTTCCTGCAGTCTCAACCGGAACACGCGGGTCAAATGTTTCGTGGCAGCGTCTGCCTGCAGAGACGACAGACAGGAGGCTTCTGTCCTTTCTTTATGGAGGCGAGCCAAGCACTGCCATTACTGTCAGTGATGGTTTGACGGATGCACACGGCCAGTCACCAGAGAGGCCTGCTGCTGCTGCTGCTGCTGCTGAGCTACAAGAGCTGATTCAACACTTTGCAGGGAAGACAGATTTTCATACACCGCTGGCTGTGACACCTTTACAAACTGCTCAGAGATTCATTTCAGTCACTTCGCTCTGAGTTATACTTGTGCAATTTAATCACAACACTGTTCACCTTGTAGGGTAAATACTGAAGGCTCTACATTTCCTGTTGTTTCGGCATTGCACTCATGTCAGGTAAACACTCTACACGCTTTCATGTGTGGAGGTCGTCTCCACTGTCATGTGACGATATGCCACAAGGTGCTTTTCCACAGAAGAGGACAAATCTGTCGTTCTGCGTTGTTTTTAGACCAGGGCGACAACAAAACAAAAAATAAACTATGTTCTTCAGACTTTGTAAGAGAGTCGTGTCTTGGACATGTAATAAATGTTGAACCCAAAATGGGCTTTCAGTCAGACAAAGTATGTTTCGGTGTAAAAAGCTGAACAGCATATTTAATCAACTTCTTCTCAGCATCTCATTAGCGTGTGTCCGATGCTATTTGTAGTCCTCTGTGAACTCAGTGAGTCTGACCAGACACCTCCGTCTTATCTCTGATCTTACATGAAAGTCTGTCAGCCAAAAAAAAAAACCAAAATAACATAGAAGCCTGCTGGCACTGGCACAACAAATATGCTACTAACAGCTGCAACAGTGAAGCAATTATTGCTATTTACAAGACAGAAATGAGCATGGTTTAAATAATTTCACTAAAACGTATCTGTCATGCTCTGTACCAAAACTGGACTGCTAAAGTGATACTCGGACCAACATCTATCGTTTGCTCATCCCTTTGATTGTTGCTGGTTTCTCTACAGAGACCAGCAGCATGAAGTCACAAGCAAAAATGTCAAAGATTCACATGTTCTGACAGTAAGATTAAAGTGTTGTCATGGGCATTTTTTTGGTGCTTTAATGTTGTATTTTTAAAAAGTGGTTTGACCTCAGTCTACAGTTTATCTTATAGATTTTCTCCATAACACTCGTGAAATGTCTCAGCGCTTTAGCTTTCTGAGCTAAATTTAATTAACTATGTTTTATTTATCACAATTCTCTCAAACAACACACATAGTTCCTTTTTTTTTTACTTACTTGGGTTCGAATTTGTTCAAAGAAAACCTACAAATGATTTGGAACTAGAAATCTGTTACATATTGCTTACAGTAATGCTTAAAACACATCATCTCTTTTCTAAGAGATGAATATTCAAGTTTAAGAAACTGATGTCTCTAGTTTTCAACAAAAACAGACAAGTACTCATTTCTTTTTCAGCTATTCAGAAGTGTTTTTCATCTTGTCCCACTTCCGTCATGAATGTGGGCTATCCCTGCAAACATGTCTTCTTTTCCTTTTTCATGCTATAAAAATATTTCCACCCTCAACATCGAAGTCACTACTCTCAAATCATCTTTTTGTTTGCTTTCTCTTAGCCAATCAGAGCACAGTTTTGACTAATAGAAGTACTCAAAAAAACATGTTTTAAAGAAAACCCATGACATGAACTTAGTAGTCACAATACCGTTATAAAAATTGTACAGCTTCTTTTTTAAGATTTAAAAATATGTTGTTACAATAAGTCTTTTAATTTGAAAAGATTAATGTTGATGATAAAAAGATGTAATGCAGCCCAGTTCAGGCAAGAATGGTCTCTGATTTGTTGTTTTGGACCAATTTGTAATCTTTAATGTCAGTCATATTTCACCAAAGCTTGGTTCTGTGTTCAGTCCACAAACTGGGCCACGAGGGTAACAGCAGCCAGGTTCTGGATTAGGTCATGGACCTATGCATGTTGGGTAAAGATATATATTTGGGGAGGAGTATCACTTCAAGCCCTATAGATGTTTTTATTTTACACGGTGCTCAAATTTCCTGAACACATCCAAAGTTAGAAAAAATGCCAAATGATCTCTGGGCCTGCTTTTATTTTTCACTCGTGTCCCCTTTCGCACCTGTTCGTATCACCTGATCACCATCTTTCACGAACCTCCCGAGAGTCTACTCTGAGGTAGCGTCATGAAGCGCAGCCTATGGCGAAACATTTTCACAGCCCCACTCCTCATCTTGCCGTCTCTGGTTAGTGTTGTCCAACATTAAAGTGAATTTACGGACCACTTATTTGTCATGAGACACTGGAAGCTGCACATTTCGGATCAAGTTAGGACACGGCCTGCATGTGTGCTGACACCGAGTAAAGAAAAGCAGCATCTCTTTCAGTTCCTCCCACAATTATGGGTCACCGCTGGGTTATAAATAAATAAGTGTGAGACAAAGACTGAGAGGGACATCCTAGATGGAGCTCTCGTCAGGCTGCAGGTCCAGCTGTGTGTGTTTCCTCTTCTCCAGGATCCTGTTGAGCTCCTCTGTGAATGAGTGGTACAGCGGCGACATGCCCTCAGGGTCGGCCTGCCTCAGCAACACATAACTGTTCCCGTTCATTTTCCTCAGCACGCTGGGCAGAGTGGCTGACAGCCCGTTGGCGTAGTCCATGTTGGGAAGAGGCGGTGGCATGGGCAGAGGAGGAGCTGGTGGAGGGGTTTTGGCTGGAGACATCTGACCCTCTCCTGGAACTATCTGGAGGAAACCGTCGCCAATGTTCCCGAAAGTTGGCACTGAGATGGATCGGCGACCCTGACGGCCATTGCAGTGGCTGGAGATGGTTTTAAGTTCGAAATGGGAGCTCCGCTTTCTTTCCGAGGCCCCCAAGACCTGTAGACCCTGTTGGGAGAACTTCCTGCTATTAGTGGAACTCCTGGTGCAGAAGCTCACATAAAGCAGCACCACGCTCAACACCAAGCAGAGGCCTCCGAGAACCGCCACCAGCGAGATGTACACCGCCTCCATGTGTCTGTAGGTCTGAAACTCAGTTCCCGCAGGCATCGGGGGTGGAGGTGATAGCAAGGGCTGCTCAGTGGGGCTGCTGGTGGTGAAAACAGTCGAGCTGGAGACCGTGGTGGGGTATGTGGTATCTGTGGGCTCCGCGGCGAAGAACGGATCTGTGTGAACCTTCACCGTGTAGAGATAAACCAGGACAGAGACGGCGTTTTCCACAGCAAAGCAGCGGTACGAGCCGCTCTGCTGGAGGCGAGCTCCGATAATGAGTAAGCCATCGGTGCCGATGCGGTAGCCCGAATTGAGGCCGTATCCCTGGAGCTCCTTTCCATTTAGCGTCCAGCGTGGGGTCGCCAGGTTGGAGCGTAGCTCACACTGGAGAAGCACATCATCGCCCGACATAACAGAGCGCCTCCGGTGGACCACTAAGAAACAAAACGAGAGGGTAAAAGACATGAAAAATGAGTTTTGAGACAAAGAAAAGTAAACAGATGGAGCAGGACAGAGAGCTGACTATCAAACAAGAAGTCAGATCTCCAAGGTCACAATTTAAAGATGCGGCTGAGAGACCTGTGCAGCTGCAGCATCACTTTCCAACACATCTCATAAGCCTCTTAAAACGTATTGAACCCTGCAGTGCAGCGGCAGGACCGCCTGACCTCCCACAAGAGAGGAGCTGATTAAAATGTGTATGCTGACACATACACACCTAATGAAATTCCTTAATAGATGGCGAACGCTTGAGATTCAAAGCGGAGGAAAAGAAATACGTTTTGAACTTTCTGAACCCCTTAATCTGAGCGCGAGAGAGAAAGGAAATCATGAAAAGTAAAATAATATATGAAGAGAAGGGAAATGGTGTCGTATAATGAATTTACACTCAGAGTGTGTGTGCTGTAAAACATACCGTTTCCTGAATTCTCCTTACAGCCCCTTATTCCTCTCGTGATGTCCTGGGTTAGGTTTGACCTAAAACAGTGATTTTAAAAGAGTGCACGTGACTTTTAGACCAGTTTGGTCTCAGTGAAAATGAAAACCTCTTTCTGAGATTATACTCATAAACACATAAGCAATAACAGGGAAATAAAGTCAATTTACACAAAATGGTTTGAGAACTAATGTAAAAATCAGAATTTTGTCATAAAAGCCCTCAAAAGCTGCTCCTAGAAACAAATATCTCTCATACAGAACAACGTCCTTTGTTTCTTGTTTTTAATTTCAGTGTGGAGTGGCAGTGAAGAGATGCTTTGTCTCCTTTATGAAAGATTTACCATAAGGGAGTCGTTTGTTTTACAAATCTGGGTGGGTATTGTACGCTATTAACTGTAGCATGTTTCATTAATATTAAAATCTTTTTGCTGCTTTCTCTGAATGTGCCGCAGCCACCGTCACAATAAAACAAAATCCACACGGGAGGTTGAAGTGTCTGCGGCAGTAATGGAGATTAAGATGTCTGCTGTTCGCTCAGGCAGAGTGAATGAAGACGGGCACAAACAAGCCCCCAACAGACGAGAGAGCCAAAGTGTGCCTGACTCTGTGTACAGTGTGTGTGCGTGTGCATGTGTGTGTGTGTGTGTGTGTGTTTATTTATGTGTGCCAGTTGATTCTTCCCGTGCTGTCTTGACCTACAAGTCAAACTCATGCTGATCACGAATAAAACAACAGAATGGCCTCACGACGAGTCATTTTTACACAGAATGTATGTTTATGACATTTAATTGATATCCAGTAAAAATGTAAAAGTTAGGAAAATTCCTTTTGATGCATTTGAACTTTACGTAAGCATTTTTACACCAGACCAAGATAGACTGAACAAAATGTCTAAGGGTAATATAACATACATAATGAATGGTAATTTTATGTTAATTTATTTTATTTTGTAGTTTTTCTTTTATATTGCATACCTTCATACACCTGTTTCTCCTCCTGACTGGGGCACCTATAATTGCCCCCCAGGGGATTCATAAAATATTTCTTATCAGCTTACAAAATAAAAGCAAGGTTAATCTACTTTTTGGACACTTGAGGACAGAAGTGAGAACAACACGGCTGTCTTTTAAAGTGGACACATTATGCTCGTTTTCAGTCGTCTTGCTTAAGTCTGTGAGTAACTCTGCGTCCAGCGTATCCACAAAAGGCTGAAAGTATTTCAGAATGACAGCTGCAAGGTATGAATCAGATGAATGTGGATCGGATTAACAACTGCAACGGAGACAGGAGCAGGACGTCTCTGGTCGGTATGCTTATTATCCCACCTTTGTGCATTATGGATTAATCTGGATTAATTAGACATTTATCAGTCCCTCACACACTGGTGTTAGCAGGTCTCAGTGTGAGAAGCGCAGGCTGGCACTGACCAAGGAAAAAAAAATAGTCGGCCTCAAAGAAACAGAAACGTTAATGGTGCTGTTGTCAAGGGCCTGCATGCACTTCATTTGTGCAAAAATTAATTTATGGATTCTTTTCCTCATGGTGATATCAACCCATTCCTTGTTTTCTCATTGGCTGCAGTTCGAGTGGGGAGACCCACCACCGCTCCAGATGTTCAGCATGCAAAGTGCAAACAACGATGATGGGCGACCACCGGCCGCTCACCGATTTACTTCACCGGTCTGTGACCTCGGCAAATGGAAAAGCTTAAAACACGCTGTCAAACATGCACATTCCTTGGGGGGCAGTAGAAAACGTCAGCCAGCGGCTGATGGGCTGGAGACCGCACAGCCTTTTAAAGAAATCCCGCTCTGTCTAACATAAGACAGAGCCAGCTTATCTCGCAAACTTCTTGCCACCCAGGGTTCACAAAACTTTCCACTTCCTGTTTCTTGTGCATAAAACAACAATAACACATGATCTCGTATGCAGACCTCCTTTTTCGTCACCCGGGAAGATGATTATTCATCAATATAACATCATAGAAAAAGCACAAAAGACAAACAAGCCTAATATGTTCTCTTTGAAAGAAGTGTTGTGTGAGATGCAGGGACATAAAACTGCAGATTAGAAACATATCCACTCCTACGAATAAATACCAGATTTACTTACAAGAGGGCACATTGTGGATACAAGCTGCCCTTTCTAAGATACCAAAACATTAAAAAAATACCAGCTCCCTCTTTCTTGTAACAATCTTGAAAGCATAGTTAAAGCTGTTGTAATGTATTCTTTGCATATGTGTGTGTGTGTGTGTGTGTGCCACGCCACTGTGTATTTTAAAAAAGCTTCTTATTTACACGCTCAGTAAAGGAATAAAAAATTGAGACTCATTTGTCTGATTGCACTCATTTAGCTTTAATTTGAGTCACTAATAGCATCTTGGTGGTTAGATCCACAATAAAGTGCTGTTTTTCTTTACAATACTGAAAACAGTCAATTTGCTGTTTAAAAAAGTGAAAGCAAGTCCATAAAGTGAAGTTTTCTGGACATGCCCCGTCAAGCTGACACATTGTCATCTTAACATTATTTACGCTTGAAATATTAATTAAAGCTTCTTCAAGCACTATTAGCATATGAATAATTCTACTTAAGTGGCATTTAATAGAAATGCCAAACGCTGACTTGACTGATTGCGTCTTCGCCCTCTGTCAGTGATTCTTCTTCCTTCTGTAAAGGATCAGCAAGTTGGAAAACCATCTAAAGAGAAGCATTGTAAAGTAAGATTTTTACTTACACTAGTGATGCATTTCAAATTGTAAAAGATGTGTAGTATTACTGAAAGATAAATGAGAGTTTCTTTGATTTTCAGTTTCATATGCAAGGCTACATGCTGGAATTATGTCTAAATGTTTTCTTCTTGTTAAATAATTTTAAACCCAAACTTTCAACGGTTCGGAAGAAGCCCCCGCTGAGCTCAACAGAGCTGACGAGAAAAATCCAGGTCAGCTTCAGTGTCTTAGACCTGCTTTCACAGGAATTGTGTGGGAGGGGGTGCAGAAGCTGCATAAATAAGTAATTATGCTCTGATATTGCTGTTGGGCCAGAGGGAGGGAATAAACAACAAGCAAAAAGGTCATGCAATGCATGCACTGTGTAAATAGTGTCAGTCTGTATTTAGAGCTTTATGGCTTCATCACTTTAGAGTACAGTCTGGAAACAGAGAAAGGCAAAAAAAAAAAGCAATTTGTGATGGAAATTCAGCAGCTCATTAAGCAACGTGAACAGGTGGAACGGCGGAGGAAGCGTAGGGAAAACTGAAGGGCATATCAGGATCCTTCCCAAACAAACTAAACCCAACAAATTCATCTCTGTCTAGAGCAAATTCTGTTTCGTCTTTGGACACATCACTGTAACCTCCAATTTTTTTCACGCACCGTTTGCAAAGACATCTGATTTATTGCATCTGTTTTCGTATTTGTCTGATTTGTTTGCTCCTTTACCTCTGTGAGCGTGAAGATATTTCTACGCACGCTCTCCCATCCCAGGCGCAGAAGGGGTCTCTGGCGAATACGCAGTCGTAACAGGAAGTGTACCTCTGACAGGCTGACATTGGTACCTGAACCACTCCAGACTGGGAGCCAACGTAGATGCTCATCTGTGGGACAAAATCCTGCGGTCCATCACTACATTTCTACTGTATTTGTATGTTATTCTGAGCAGTATACTTACTGATTGGAGCCGGGAGTGACACTGCTCAACTTATATCTTTTTCTTTAATTTATTTTTGTTGTGATAAAGCATAGCAGGACTACAAGCATTTATGGAGAACGTACCTGAGCTGAAGATATAACCATGCTCTCTATTGGCTGAGGTTTATCAAACATCTGCAACTCCTCTATGATGTGCATTTCTCCATCAACGTCTACAGCTCTGTGCAGCCATCCATCATCTGTATTAAAAGACACAAACACCGTCACGCTGAGCTAAGGCGATGACAGTTTACTTCCTCATTAAAGTTGTTCGCCAGGCCTCACCGGTTCCCAAAAACAAAACCGTGTAAATGTTCCCGTCCAGCGCCAGCTGCTTGTGAACAGCTATCTTCACGTAGTTGACGCTCCTCTTGAACAGGAGTGGGCGCATGCCTATCGGGTGTATCTGGTTGGCCATCAGTGGGTGCCTTCTGGCAAAAGTGAGGACATTGTCTGGGAGGTCTCTGGATGAGTTGATGCCCTGGGACCTGTGCAGATCTGTTATACACTGCAGAGAGAGAGAGAGAGAGAGAGAGAGAGAGAGAGAGAGAAATCACTCCAGAGATCAGGATGTGGACATCTCTCACAGACAGAGAGTTAAAAGATAAAACTTACAGATCCAGGTCTTGGCTGTGGAACCTTTCCGGTGTATTCCCTCCACTTTGAATCCTGCACCTCCATGTAGGGTCCTTGAAAAACCTTTCGTACATCTGAGAAAGTGTACTGGCAGATAGCAGACGCTTTGATATTTTTCCTGAAAGGCAATCCAGAAGTACACACTCAGGATGAATGAACGAACACAGAGCGGTCCGGGCAGTGACAGCAAACCCAGATCCAGTTTCAGACACATCACATGCCACCAGTGGCAAGTGAAAAAGTAACAGGACCACTAAGGAGTGATCTCTGTTTCTCTGAAAAGGATCATGATGGTAGTTTTAAGCCTCAAAAATTCCTCTCAGATCTTATCAGGTAGTCTTGGAAAGGGAAGAGGGAGTGACATCACTGACAGGTGTGTAAACCCCCCCATCATTCACATCCAGCATTTGTTTTCAGCATACCCACTCACTGTGAGTCATAAATAAACCTGCTCGTTTTGTGGTTTTTGGTGGCACACCTACAAAAGGAAGAGTTGATAGTCACAAACTAGATGACCCTTACACCCTAGAGGTGCGATGAGTAATAGGAAGAAAAAATGTCTGTCACACTCTTAAGTCCACCGTGCAGCCACTCTGGTCTTCAAAAGCATTCATGTGAGAAAAATGAGAAAGACGTGAAACCAGAGTCTGTCTTCAGAACCGGTGAGCACCATTGCTCAGAGGCTTACTCATTCCTGCAGCTTCGAGTTTAAGACATTAGTGATGACTATTACTCACACAGGTGTGCATTGTAAAGAAAGAAAGAAAGAAAGGATTGCTCCAAGGCAGAGGCTGGAAAAAGGCAGCGTTAATGTTGCGATGCGATCCTCTCCATCGGAATCTAAAAACCTTGGGGACAGTTTTATGCAGCATGAGTCTGCATATCAGCATTAACACACTCACCGTCACTGCCAGAGTTTTCTCTGATCGTTGTCTCTCTCTGAAAGCTCTCGCTGCTTCTCCCTTCACAACAGCTCACCTAGACTTTGATTTATTTATCTCTTTTCTCCTTATCAGTCAGCCCCATGGTCAATTTTCATATAAACACATGATAAAATGTAGGAAAAACAAATATTCCCCAGCTCAAAGAAACATCTTCATGCAGGTTGTGATCAGACTACCAATGTGAAAAAAAATGTTTTGTTTTAGAAAAACTGGACAAGAAAAGCGTTAAATCCACACATTAAATAAACTGATATATTGCAGTGTCTATTGCAAGAATTGAAGCTGCTACTAATTATTTAATATAGTTTAAATAATTAATAAGTAATAGTTTAATGTTGTTCAATACTTAATAATAATAACTACATATATATGTAGTTATTA
>JAOWBL010000011.1:10127176-10156868 GCA_028564865.1 Zenarchopterus dispar | reverse complement strand
ATGTATTTATACTTCAGTATGTGAGAAAAACCTGGATGTTGTTCCAGTTTCGAAAAAAATCCAGTTTAATGCAAAAACTCATTTCTAAGTAAGAAAAAAATGTTTGTTGCAATAACACTGAAAACAAATTATAAACTATTTTGCTCATCTTAAGAATGCTAATCAGGAACCCCATGGACAAAAGTATTTTTTTAAAGTAAAAATAAATCAATTTTGACTAGATTCATGGAACATTATGCGTACTTCTAGAGGGTCTGTTTTTGCAGTGTATGCATTTAACCAGTCTGATTTGAATATTGCATCCTGTAAAGCAATCCACAAAAGTCAACAGTACTTTGTGTTACCGCTCCTGTTTGAGTCTTTTTCAGTCAATTTCCTCTTTTTGTTTCTGTAACCATGTTTTGAGATATTTTAGCTTATTTGAGTGACATTTTTCATTTTAAAGGTGTATTTCTTTTGTGTTAGTTCTTATTTGACTTCCTGTTTTCTACTCTGATTATTCACATCTGGCTCTTATCAGCCCCTGTACCTCTATATTGTCCTGCTTTCCCTTCATTCACTTCCATTGTGTCAGTGAAGGAATTACACTGCAGTTACACTGACGTACTGCATACTAATGGTGAATGTAGTATGTACTCTTTACTGTGTTGAACGTCCTGTGGCATGCAAGGTTTATTTGGTAAAACTTTAAAGGTTACCCCTTTCTCTCAAATCTGACTGCTTCTTTCCCATAAATCTGCATTTGAGTCCACTGCACACAATCATGAGACTTATTGCCTTTATACCTTTCTCTTTTGCATGAATCAAACCAAGATAATATTATTAGTTACTGAAGAATGAACTTTTGTTTCTGACAGACAGAACAAAGGCAGTTAAAGAGTGTAAATAAACAGGACATTACTCACCACTCCAGACCAAAAATCCCATAAAAAATGCTGCTTTGAGCATCTCGTCCCTGCAGGACAAACACATCACGCAGGACATTGAGGTGCAGCTCATATTCTGGGACTGAACACACCATTCTGGCTTTGAGGAAAGTGGTCCACTTCCTTTGCAAAGTCCTCTGCCCCCCCCAGTCATTCTGCAGACAGAGTAGACAGTGGATCAATGAATGGATAGGTCAATGACTGGACAAATGACATCCTTTAAAGTCATATTGGACAAACCGAGAAGACGAACTGCTCTTGTACTCATGTGCACATCAGTGCTTACTCATCAATGAGAGCAATAACAGTCGGATGATAATGGCACTGTTACACACAAATTTGCAAAAAGGCATAAGCAAAATTCTAATTGATACACGATTACACATATTAAAAGACAGAGAAAGGAAATGTAAAGTCTGTTGAATGTTAAGGTAAACACTTGCGTTCATGCCTACTTTAGTTTATTTGCTATAATTGCATTTCAGCTACAGTGAGAGACCAGTCAGCAGGGTCCATCTCATTAAAAAAAATCGTTTAGTGGACTTTATTTAAACAAGAAGAACTAAAAAGATGGAGGCTTCTCTTTTCTTCTTTGTCTGAATAGTACAGCCTCATCTTTCTTTGTTTATGTCTTTTGGGGACATATGCCCTTCATCAAAATGCTCTGCCTGCTTCGACCTCCCACACAAAGAGGCAAAGTAGCTGAAATCAAAATGGCACACATCTAAAGCATTCAGACACTTCCTTGAGTGGCAGCACTATTTATGATAATAGGAGGGAAGATAAAGCGAGCCAGCAGCCATCGTTTTTCACCAAAAAAAAAAGGTTAAGTGTATGATAGAGTTGGCAGATGCTACTAAAACCAAGTATTGGTAATACTGAGAAAAGAAGAATGTTGCTAAAAGATTATTCAAGGTTATAAATATGCACAAAGCTTAAGGGGGGAAATGATAGATTAAAATTTATGTCAGTCAAAATGCAGTAAGCGAGTAAAGTCAAAAATCCACACACAGCAGCATAAACACATGGCTGTGGGGAAATTAACCTGAGGCAAGATGATGCGATCTATGCTGCAGTTTCTGGAGAAAGAAAAGGGCAACTTATAAATCCTTTACATCTTTTCTTGGGATGGCCAGAGCTGGAATAAATAATGCATGAACAGTACTGATTTCTGCTTTTGTGTTACTAAAAGTCTCCTTACTTTCATGATATCATGTGAAAATAGGCCATCCTTGGCATGGAAGTTGGTGAGGAAAATGACAACTCCAAAATGACAAGTCCGTAGTGGTTTCAGGCCAGGGGATACTGGCAGAGCAGTCTCTATCTGCAGATCTGCCTAAAACCAGAACTGTGTCTGTCTGCCACGGGGCTGAGCTGGGGACTCGCTCGACATCTGCATGCGCTGCCGTGCCCTAGTTCAGACTGAGATATTACATTCTCGACTGCTCTGACAACTCTGCAGCGACAGGAAGAGGGGAGTCTAGACCTAATTCATTGCAGTGGCTCCTATAACAAACGGAGGGAGAATAAAAAGAGCGTGAAAGGCTTTGAGCAGGAAACATGTCCAGATATGATCTTATTCCCTGAAGTTGTGTAATCAGGTTTAGGAAGAAGAAGAATGTGCACTAAAGAATAATCTTAAACTGCTGAATATAAAGATACGCGGGCGAATGTGGAGAAATGTTGGAACAAAAAGGAAAAAGGACATGTGAAGATTGTTTTAGTGAAAATTAATTGTACATAAATAATTTCAGTAAACCAACAAAAAACTCAAAAGAGAGAAGTTGATTTTATTCATTTATTTATTTTGAACTTGTAGTTGAATCATTAAATATCTAACCAGTTTGCTTAAAGGCACCCTATGTAAGTGTGACCACTCCAGACCAAATGAGGGCAGTATATCATGTGTCAGCCACTGGTATACGGCACAAGAAAGTGAACGGTAACCCCTATCCTCCAGCCTAGCAATTTACTCAAATTGTGGTAAGATGCACTATGTTTCACTGAAAGTTTAAAGCCTCTTTGCTTTTCAGGATTCTCTTTCTGAGTATGGCATCAGCCCACTCCTCTTTCTCTCATTGGCTGTAGCTCAAATGAGGATTTCACCAATGGCTCCACATATTTGGCATTCGGGCCATTGCAGATGGCTCAGCGAAGCTTTGACATGTGACTTCGACATGTCTCTTTAGTTTACACAAAACAATCAAGTGCAAACAGGAGACTGTTGACTGCTCACTGGTCCTCCATCTGACCAGTCTGCGAACTCAGCCAAGTGGCAAATCAAATTTAAAACTGTGTGGTTTCAAAGCAGCCGAAATGATCTATCCAGGCAGATTGAAACTGCAAGTGTAATTCAACTTCCTCTTCTTCAAATTTAAATTTACACAAGTAAACCCAACACTACAGTGATTTATATGACCTCTAGTGGTACAATGTGGCATTACAAGGGCTCCAGGCACGTCCCCACTGGTCAGAACAATATGTTTAGCTCTTTACAGGGCAAGTGGCCATATTTGATCACTTCAGTAGAACTACATTCTATGGTTATGACAAAAAGAGTCAGAAAGTTAAGAATGGTCCTTTAATATTCTCCAATAACCCTCTAGAGTTTAAATTGTGAAACTTCAAGTATTTAATTGACTGCCCTATAAAGGGCTAAAGGCTCTCTTATCCACATAGTCATATTCAATATACCTTCCTTAATTTGATTGAGTTTTAAATATTTTAAAGTGTAATTCCTACATATGGTACCTTTAAAAAGAATACCAACTTGATCCACCTTTGTTTATAGAGCTACGTCATGATGGAACAACTGCAGTACAGTTAATATGCTGTTTTTAACAGAGTAAGTAAGAAACTACGATTGTCTGGGTACAAAGTCATGTCATGATGTCGGGAACAGTTGTTGCAGGTGTCGCTGTATCCTAAAACACTTTACAGCATGTGGATTTGTTTTCCCACAATTCAAGAACAACTACTTAAAGGCACCTGACTCAGCTTTTTTTCAAGCCACTGCGCAGTCAAGATGGTTCAGATGACAGTTACATTAACACATTTTACAATGCTTCAGTTTACTTTGAGTCAAACTACAAAAATCTAAACTTAACGCTGACACAAAAGTGATGGATTTGATCTATTATCACCTACAAATTGAAGAGGATTGTAATAATTCCCACTTCTGCTATGAATCCAGTCATTACTGCGCCGTTTCACCGGCTGAGTCTTTGGGTCACTTTTGTCATCTACACAACAGCAAACGCACTACAACAGTGTCATTGCACCAGCCCTCTCTTCCTCCAAAGAGGAGAGATAAAAATAAAATAAGGGGAGGGTTTGCTACTGGAGGGGGACGTTTGTGGACCTCTGGTTTGCCTGGTAACAGTGGCACAGAACGAGCCGCTGTGATTAGAGACGCCCAGCTGCAGCTTCATTCAGTGCTAAAATTACTGTAAGAGGAGAGTGGCAGCTCATTTCACCCTACGACGTCCACATAAAGCATTAAATAATCCCAGGATTTTTGTACTTTGAATGACTGGTGACTTCACACATCCTTCATCTCAACCCTTTCTTCCCATGACCTTGCAGGCAATGTAAATCTTTTATTTTTTTTTTCCTTTTTGGATTTTGAATGAACTTCCCAGTGACATCACTAACGTGATTATGGCTACCAGTGCTGCGTTGAGTTGTGTGCCCTGACCTTGCAGACCCTCGCAACCCTGGACACTTTGGTCTGGCTCGGGTAGGCGATCTGCTCCTGGCTCCTCTCAGTGAAGAAGAAGTAAATCTTGTCATCATCGCCGATGGAGCTGTTGACACTCTCCTTCAGCAGCACAGAGCCCACGAAATCTGCCTCTGTACACACACACACACACAAACAAACACACAGATCCACATGTCCAAATACAGACCTATTAGCAGTCTAGAAAGTGTCTCCTTGGAAACTGAAGATGGAGCTTTAAAGTGTGAGTGAATCACCACGACCAAACAGTTACATTTAGAGTGCAGAGCATCATTTATGTGTTTTTATTCTCCAAGTAAGATGAATATGTCTATTGACTTCTTCTTTACTGAAAATGCATTGTATTAATCAGTGTTTACAGCCATTAGATAACTGTATAATTACCCAAAAGCCACCGGGTGGGGGCCTCCTCGGTCCTGAGAGTGGGGAAGGGGAAGTTTCTCCGGATGTCTGGTGAACTGCGAAACTCGTACTGAGAGGCTGTGAACATCTCACCATCTGATTAATGCGTAGGAGACGGAAAGATCAGGACACAAACATATGAAGAATTCATAATTGAATGACATTTAAATCAAAGCTTTAAGTCTCCTGCAGAGTCAAGTGACAGGACACATTGTGTAGTTATAATAATTTTAAGAAAGCTTTGCGTTTAAGCTGTAAAAATGAAGATACTGATGCTTTAATCTGTTCTGAGTTTTAACTTCAACTCTGTTGTACATATTGGTTCTGATTTTTTCATGTGTTTCTGAACCTGCTTGATTCATTCAGGATGCTACTGTATCTTTGTTGATTACTGATGAGCACCAACATCCAGATTTTAAACTTCACCACTGTTTAAAACGATGGCTGTTTGTCATTAGCTATTCAACCTTTAGTATTTATTCTCTTTTAATCTATCCATCCAAGACAGGGCTACACCCCGGACAGGTCGCCAGTCCATCACAGGGCCCCATACTGACAAACTTCTTTTAATTTTATGAAGTCAAATGATAGACAACTTTACAGAGTAGAAAAGAAATGATTAAATAAATAATGCAAATGTATCTGTTGCAGAAACAGACTGTAGAGCTATATTACAAGTCACTTCTTTACTCAAGTCTTAACATTACTCACTTTCATTTAAATGTTAAGTGGTAGATTTCAGTAAATCTATGTTTCCACCACTGCTATGCAGTTATAAAGGGTTGATTGACACAGGTAAGTGGTGTGTGGAGCTTACTTTCCACCTAAAACTGTAGATGGAGAGGATGCAACAAAGATGAAAAGAGTACTGGTCAAACTATATATATATCAATATAAAATATGGTATAAATAAAAAAACATGACTAAAATAATAGATATATCATAAAATATAAAATAAATATAAACTGTGAATAACTAACGGTATGATGATGTAACAGCCCCGTGTGATTTAGGCATTTTCTCATTTGTTTTCTGTTACATTCCGCTGCATTAAATAGACGTACCGACCCCTTTATATTCATTCCTTCTCTGTTTTTTTTTTCACTTTCCCTTTAAACTGCTGCAATTCTCAAACATAAAATGCAAAACAAGAAAGAATAACAGCAGCCGAAGGAAGACATGGCCAGTGAGGTAAAAGTAAACTCAACAGTGCTTTCAGCTGTAAGCCACAGTATCTCCAATACGCCCCCTCATATCATGTTTCACTGATTGGGGCGGACAAAAGCACATTTCCATGTAAGAAAGTCCAGCGCACCAACATCCCAAACTCTTTCATTCACTGACATTTTTTGCAAAGTGCTCCATGAGCGAGCATTAATTGTAGGAAATAAACTACTGCTTCCTTTAGTTTTGAACATATAGAGACCCGACTACACTTGGCATCCACCTGTGTTTAAGGATGGAGTTTTTTAACATAATTCACTGGGTAAATATGAAGATAATAGAAGATTTAATTGCTTTAATTTCATTTATCAATGATTAAAATAAAATAGGAAGATATCCTCTTCCAGTTTATTATAGTGCTGAACTAGCATGGATTAAACTTACACATTTAGGGGGTGAAATACTTGCTGATGCCATTGTGAAGAGTTTTCTGTCAGTAAAATCATCTTGTAATAGTTGATGCAGAATGATCTATGAATTTCGCTAACAAATAATCATGAATTTTGCAACAGTGTCACAAAAATCTCCTAAAAACAAGAAAATGACAAGAAGCTGCAGAGCATTCGGAGACACGAATGAGTTTTATATAACATCCAGAAGAAGAAACTAGGGAGGCCAATAAAAACATGAACCATGCTAAAATCTCTCCTCAACCATCACTGAGTTCGTCTGCCCCGGGCTGCTGTAGGAAAACTGCAGAATCTAAAAGACGCAACAAATACAACAAAATTCACACTAATGACAGTTCGGTGGGGGATATACACTGTATGGCCAAAAAACAAAACAAAACAAAACAAAAAGCAGCCAAGGTTCAATTAAGCAAATAAGTCACAGCCTTCCAACGGAAAAGTATCACAGTGACTAATGGGCTTCCCCTGGCAACAAATTTATTTCACCTGAACTGATGCAACGAGCAGCTTGTCGTTCCCTAAACAACCATGGCAGAAGACAAATATGTTGCTCCGTTTCACGTGGGGCAATTTATCGGTCTAGGACAACAATAAAACAACAACAGAGGCTGTTCAAACTACTAACATTGAGTTCAGAAATGCTCAACGAGTTAACAAAACCTCATAATTAAAGATTGATTTGATGAAAGTTGATCAAAGAAAAATCAACAACAAGAAGAAAAAAAAAACTCCCACAATTGTTTAAAAGTGAAACTAAGGCGTTTTAATCTAAAAAAGGAAAAGAACTCAAGGTATTTGGTTGAAACAACTGTATAGCGTCGGGGGAAAAAAACACCTATTTATGAGGTATTTTTAAATAAATGTCTTCGGTTTGGAGGTAGTAGACAGATTGGTCTCTGAAGTGATGGAAGAAGGTCGGATGGTCTGATGAGCCCAGATTTATGAGTGATGGGGGTAATCAGGGTGTGAAGAATGGCGGATGTAGCGATGCTTGCATCATGCCTACAGCAGTCAGTGCAAACACGTGGCGGCAGTATTATGATCTGGGATTGCTTCAGTTGGCTAGGTCTAGGTTCACCCCCAAAATACTGTGAACAGCTTGAATGAGCAGGTTTTTCCATCAACAGATTTCATTTTTCGTCTCTGATGGCATGAGTGTATTCCAAGATAGCAGTTCTGGGATTCATCGGGTTCAGATTATGAAAAAAATGCTTCACTGAGTCCAGATGTTACCCCATTGAGATGCTAGAAAACTCTCTTGGTCAAGTGCTGTATAAAATCACTAAATTCAATCACTGTTCTAGCTGATTAAAACTGAACTTTTTTCCCAGGAATGAATCTTAAACTTTACCCTCCATCCAACCAGTTCAACAGCTCAAAAGTTCCAGTGAAACTCGTGTAACACGTCAGCAGCTACACATGAATCAGTATTTTTGTTATTACGTTAACCCTTCATTTGCCTCTTTAGTTTAATGTTCAGACTCAAATCCCTTGTGTGCCCTTTATCCACCCATATGGTGAAGAAAAAGAGAGATTTGTGTAACACACCTATGAGGAGACCAGTGAATCCCTTTGCTGGATCATACGGGCACCTGTCCCTGCCCTCCTCAACACCCGATGAAAACTTGAACCTCTCTGCATCCTGATAGGAGATGAGACACATGGCTTAAATCGTTTCATTACAATTCATGTCCCGATTAGACTGAAATTAAATAACAGGAGCTCTTACTATATAAGCACAGAGAGGTCTGAAGGCATTTGTCCCACAGACATAAAGGTGAGTTTCATTGTACCGCTGCAGAAACCGGATGTGATTGTAGCACTCCGTCTGCAGTGAACAGAGGACAAACCGGTTATTTCTGTTCTGTGACATTCATCAGCTGGACGAAGCATTGGCCAGTTCATGCAGGGGGGAGGGCTGTTTTATGCAAATAACTATTGAACAAGTGTTATTTAATTTTAAACATGCAGCCTGCTGTTTCCAGCCTCTGGGTTTCAGGAAAGTAAATAACAATGTGACTGAACTCAAAAATGATTCTTTTTCTTTCTGTTTTGTACAATCTCTGTATCACAGGGCTGAATGGTCTTAATATATTCTTCAACAACTTTGCAAACAAATGTTTCTGGAAAGAAAATAACAAGAGGAGAGTACGGCTACAGACTTGTACCTTATTGTCCCTGCCTTTGTTTAGACACTGCTTCTTCTGCTCAGGGGAAGCTTCCCAATCGATCTGGAAACAATAGGAGGTAATAAGGATGACTCAGTTAGCTCAATAAATAAAGAGGAGCAAATGCATAAATAGGCTCTATAGATAGGAAGGAAAGAGAGAGATAAAAAGAAAAGAAATAAGAAAGAGGGACAGCAAGCTTAATTTTCTGGCTGCATCATTAAATTCTGACTCTCGTCAGTAACACTTGAATAAACACCGAGTGCATTTAATCCCAGATCCCTAAAAACTGGAGGAACAGAATAGGATTTGTTCAATCTGCTTAAGGCTATTATTAGTTTCTCTTCTTTCCGCATTTCTCTCAAAGGCTATTAAGTTTGTTTTGCTGTTTCTATCTTGGCAGTGGCAATTACGTGGGAATCTTTGGCCGGATCCATCTTGGCACTCACCGAGAGGTTTGCAGGTGTGGAGATGTTGGAGGTGTTGAGGGCATATAAGGTTCCTCTGCCTCCCACGTACAGCAGCCCGGCTTCATCCTCCAGCAGCAGGGCGCTGTAGTTCTGCGAGGAACCAGAGAAACGAGTGCTGCCCAGCATACCTGTAAATATATAACACCACAAAAGTTCTTCCCTGGATAGTTCAAATCCATCTGAGCAATTACGCACATCCAGTTTGAGGCTTTTGTTGTTGTTGTTGTTTTGGCTTAACGGCAGCATTCTATACTCTTTCATCACAAGTTCACACAATTTCCTGAAATATTTATTCAATATTTGTGACATGTTTTGGCCTAAGTACCGCATAGATACAGTACAAAAGCCTCCTTTTCACCCACATCTTTAAACTTGTGGTCAGCAGCTGTTTTTTGAGGGGGTGGAGTCAGCCACTTGACCCCACCCCTTCCTGTGTAAAGTGTGCCTCTTTTGAAATGACTGTTAAGCTTTATTAATGCTTCTGTGTAGCAATGATGCTGGTGTCATACATAGACAACCTACATGATAACTGGTATTTATACCTGTCTATTGTTGTTTGTGTTGCTCTGTAATTACATCCCAGAAACACTAGATAACAAAGCAGGTCCTTTTCTGCAGCTATTTACTTCCTTTATGTACTTCAGATATGGCAAAGGACCAAATGAAGCACATCTTATGTGAGTTGGAAATGATAAATGTTGGACAACAGTAACGTTTACTGACGTTAACTTAATCTGGTTTTATATCTCGCTTTAAAAATAACAAAGACAAAGGAGTAGCAGGAAGAGATTCATCTCAAGGCACCTTACAGAGAACAAGCCCAATACTTGTCCAGTCACATTTGTTGCTGTCCTCATCAACCCGGGACGTGGTTACATTTCTGCAGAGGAACATATCAGGCTGTGGCAGAGATCATAACGCAGGTTCTCCAGCTAGGATGGACATAAATCATCAGTCTGGGGAGGAAGATTAGGTCTGTGACATCACTCTCACGCTTCCTCAGTCACAGGATTGGATTATGCTTTCATGTGATTAAAATGTTATTACTTTCTAATAATTTTGAAGTTTTAAGTTAGGTAACTCAGTGTCTTAATAGTTACACTCATTTTTGCAAAACTAACAATATTGATTTACATGAGAAATGGAAGTGATATTCGTGTTAAACATGCTTTTGTAAGTCGGATCGTGTTTTGAAAGCATGAAAATGGTTTTACGAGGTTTGTTGGTTTAAGTTTCACGAAAAGAAACACACAGACAAAACACAAAGAACCAAAAGAAAAAATAAGAAAAAGAAATCGTCTGTGAGACCAGAGCACAATCTACTGCCACAATTAAAAAAACAACTGTGTATGAACAGCGAAAAAGAGAAGTTCTCCACTTCCAGCTGCACAAACGCGTGGCATGAAAGCTTCCGTCTTGACTTCTCCTGAACTGGAGAATTCCTGGTGTCTGCACAGCCAGAATCAGCATGCTTTGCGTGACTGTGTGAGGGTGAGAGAGGACAGCAGATCTGTGGGCCGTGATAGTTGGGGTGAAGGTGGTGTGTATGTGTGTGTGTCAGAGAGAGAGTGGGTAGGGAGGAGGCGGTCGGTTGAATGATTGCTGTGAAATCTGATGCAGAGGCGCAGTTAGGGGATGGAGGCACGGGGGAAGCAAAATTTTAGGGCATTCAGCAGGGATTTTGCCCCAGTACTGCCAAATCATATCAGCAGCACCACCAGAGCATCATGACAGCTGTGCTAGTGAGGGTGTGTGTACATGAGGGCGATGGGTGAGATTCATACAGTAAGAGTAATGGTTACTCCACAGCCACTGCTGGTGTGTCTTAAAGCAAAACTAGCAAATGATTTCTCCTATTTTGATCATCTATAAGTTATGCAGACAAACAGTGAATTCATTCATCCATTGCAAAATAATTGGTCTGAAGCTCTAAATATTTCAACACGCCCCGGTGTTACACCTCAGAAATGGGGGCAAATTGCACTGCTGCTGTGAGACAGAGAAAAGGAGGACATAGTTTTTTAGAGGTTTTTTTTCTCCTTTTTTTTTCTCTCTGATTACAGAAGATCTCCTCATTGCTAAAGTGGGTTTACAGAGCTTTTGATTTGCACTCAAAGCTGGTGATTAATGTCTGACTAACTGAATCTGACATTCAGAAGAATACAAGCCCACTTCCAGAGAAGAACAGCTGCCATCAGAGAACAAGAAAATAAGTGAAGGTATCAGCAGCGTTACACTGAGGAGTATGAGTCAGCAGAGTGCAGATGGGTTTATTAATCTCCACAAGTTTGCTCTACCTCGTCTCACTCTTGCCTTTCCGCTCCAAACTTGCATTATTACAAGTCTCCAAACTCCCAGGAGTAAGACAGCCTGCATTAGCTAATCGATCCATTGTGGTGTGAAGACCTCCACGCTTGTCGCCTTTTATCTGATGGGTCGAGGAGTGTCAAGTAGCGTTTAGAGCAGTCTTTCTCAAACTTTTTTCAGTGTTGTACCCCCTTAGAAATATTTTTTCATTCAAGTACTCCCTAACTGGTAACCAAAGTATTTTTAGTTCTAAAGAGGGGGGGGGGTCAGTACCACACAATACTGCGCCATCAGTTTAATGTTTATTGAACTCTCGATATGAAAAACATGAAAAACACTAAAATCTCAAATGTTCAAAACAAAGCAAAAAAAGAATAAAATTAAAAATTAAGACAATCGATGGCAAATTTTTTTGTAAACACTAAAAGCAGGACAGTAAAATGAATTTAATGAAAACAATGATGATGCAAGCAAAAACGATTTAAAACCCCCCTCATTTCCTTTAATCTTGTGGACTAGTTGGATATTTTAAAGAATTAAGGTAAGAAACTGTTCACAAAAAGAAATTCTAATAGAACAAATTAATAGACTTGTCCAAAAAAATAAAATAAGTTTAAATTTTAAAAAATCCTCAACTTAAAGTATTTTCTATTGAGATCCTTGCAAAGACTTGCTCCAAGCAATTAAAATCAAATTATGAACTTAATTATAGATGCTAATTTATTCACACACTCACTAAGCTAATTTTGTACAGCAAAGATTGCTTGCAAAAATTGTAGAAGTTAGACAAGTAATTTCGCCTTCATTGGGACTTGTTCCTTTGCATTTTTAACAACATTACTGGTTTCCTTCAACCACGGCTCCATTGTTAGTTTTGGTCGTGGCAGGTGATTGACAGGTGATACTTCTTAGCACATGCTAGGTTGGGTGGATCAAACCGTCCCAGAATAGGGAAGAAATCAAGGAATACTTTTAGGAGATTGATATTAAATATGGAATATAAAATTTGTTTTATAAATATGCTTTTCTTTTATCATGTAATAGGTTTGAGGAAATTTGAACAAATGTTACTTTTTTAAATAATTTTTCTTCAATCTTACATATCCCTTGGAGTATTGCTATGTAGCCCCTAAAGGTATGTGTATTCTTGTTTGAGAAACACTGGCACAGAGGGCGACGGGATGACAGTGCAGCAAGTGAAAATAGATTACTGCAGTCCAAATTGAAGTATCATTTCATATGCCACAATTTATACATTTCAAGTGAATCACGTCAGAGTCAGAAGTAATTTAGTGTCACTTTCGAGGTAGGGTTACAGCATGGAAATACCCAGAGGTGGCAGGTTGAAATATGTTACTGAGAGCAAAAATGTGAAGGAAAATCAAGCAGTCAGGCCAAGGAGGCAGCTCTGGTAGAGGCCATGAAAACACCATGTTTTAAAAAAATAAAATAAAAAGCTCCAAAGGGCAAGGCAACAGGACTTGAAAATAAGGTAAATAGATGAACTAGGCTGGAAAAAAGCAACAGGGGAGTATATTTAGATAAAGCAATGAATAAAGCAGCTTGTGTTTAGTTTTCTTTCCTTCCCGTGTTTCGTACCTGGTTCCAGGCTTCTTTTTGATCTATAACTGTGTTTAGCAGTTTCTTTGTTCTCTGAAGACTCAGATTTTCTTTTTAAGACCTCTAGCCAACCTTATGTCTTAGTCAAAGATAACAGAGTCTGCTGCCTTTGCTGGCTTCATCAGTTTTACTTCCAGCACCACGGTGAGATATCTCGGCCTCATCTTTGACCAGAACTTGTCATTTAAACCACAGCATGGCTTTCTTCCATATCTGTGATATTTCAAAAATCAGGAACATCCTTTTCCATTGCAACACAGAAAAACTAACATATGTATGTGTTACATCAAGTCTGCCATTTTAGCTGGATGTCCAAATAATCCCATAAAAAAGTTTCAGCTGATCCAAAAGGTTGCTACAGAATTCTGACTGGTCCCCCAAGACAGAACACATATACCCCGTTTTAGTTTCACTACATTTGTTACCTGTTCCGGTTAGAACTGAGCTCTCCTCTTGTCATGTAAAAGCTCTAAATATCCTGACTTCATCTTATCTTAAAGACCTTATTGTTCCATATCAACTTACTAAAACAGCTGGGTCTCTCTCTGCTGGTCTACTCACAGTTCAAGTCCAGAATCGGAGGCAGGTCTTTCAGTTTTCAAGCTCCCAGTCGGGATCCAAAACTCTGACTCTCTCCCAACTTTTAAGCCTAAACTTAAGACTTTGCTTTCCTTTTTAACAGAGCCTAAGATTGATTTATTTTTTATTTATTGTTTTAGCTATGCTAGTTTTACTACAGTTGTTCATTTATGTGTCTCTTTATTTTATTATTGTTTCAAATTGTGTTTACTTTTGTCATCTGTTGTAGTTTTATGTTTTGTCTCATTCTGTAAAGCACTTTGAGTTGCACTTGTGTGTGAAAGGTGCTATTTAAATAAAATTGAACTGAACTGAACTGAAATTGGTAAAACTGGACACGCATGCTTAGCAAGGTGATACTGCTTGGATTACGTCTGAGTATGAAGTACTTAGCATTGAGTTTTAAGTGTTTTATTCTAAAGCGTTTTATTCTACCCACTCACAGAGATTTTATACTAATAAGGAGTGAAAACCTCACATACTTTATCTCTGTGAAGTTTCTTCTACATCATTAACCTGCCTAACCCTAACCCTAATCCTAAAACCAGTTTGGATCCATTTTGTAAGACAAAGAGTCAAAAATTAAACATTCACATTCTTAAAGGCTTAGTACAGGTTGCTGTGACTCACCTGTACTATCTCACCTCCAGTACTACTCCTGTTTTTGCTGCTTGAATTCACAATAACTGTGATGATAATAGGGATGACAGAAAATCTCCCTGCATGTTTGATCTTGTGTGATACAACACAATGAAAACTGTCTTGAGTTTCCACGGCATCACATGGTCGGAGTTTTCCTCCCCACATGACTTGTCTGCTTGTCGAACTGTCACATGGACACTCTGGGTAATGATAGCAGTGCCACAAGTCCGGAGACTGACTCACGCTGCAGTTTCTCTCGCTGCTGACTCTCCCCGCTTCCAGCCTTTTCTCACTGCGTCTGCGAGTGAGAGTCAGACAGCCACAAGGATCCTCTCACTGGTCAAAATTTGATTTATACTGGGCCATGCCATGCATTTATCACAGAGGGACAAAGTACTACACATATTTAGATCTGCCTGTTTAGACCTCAGAAATTAACATGGGGGGGGCACACTGTTAGGATCATAACTGAGCTAAGAGAACAAGTTGCATCAAGTTGGAACTATGCTTGAAAACTGCTTAGTTGCAGAGGTTTTTATGTGCAGAAACATGAGATAATCGGTTAGAAAGTTAACACCTATAAAAGTAAAGTTTTTAAGGATTCTGCAATAAAGACAATACTCTCCACAGAGGACTGTGTGACTGTCACCTACTCGTTCTCCATTTAAGTGAGCTATGAACAACTCATCCTGCACAGTCAAAGTTCAGGACATGCCGGGAGGGGATTCATCTGAAAAAGACACTACACCAAAATGAGGAGGATGTGACAGAGAAAAACGAATGCAAAAACATGCAGCCTCTTGTTAAAATGCATGAGCATTAACATGTGTAAATGTGCCCTCCTCACGATAACACTGCATATTCACGTGACATTATATTTAAAGTGAGAGTTACACAATCCAAGGACATGTAAATAGCCCGTCACTAGTGCGTCATCCATGAGGGAGCCAAAGCCTTGGTTTCTATCTAATAAAAATAGTGGCTGCCTGATATAACAAGCGCAACGCTGACGAGGACAGCGGTGACACCAAGTGGCCCCCGGCCTCCAGGCAGCTGACGCAGGGCGACCTTGGTCTCAGATCTAGCATGGCCATTTGTTGTTTTATGCCTTTCAATCTTTAGTGACAAGACATCCAGATGCGTGAAAGAAAAAAAGTAATTTCCTGTTTAGCCTGAATCACAGAAGCTGTCAAATCAATGGGCTGCAATTACAGCTATTTTTGTGAAGTCGGTCTGCCTGATATATGTGAACATTTAATAGCATAAGCTGGCCTTTTTTTAAACCAGAGCCTTCTGCAAATCACAATACAATTACAGGAAGCAGCAAGTCTTTGGCCTTAAGCGCAAAGGGTACAGCAATTAACTGTCAACTGGAAGGTTGGTGGTTCAATCCCTCAAGTTCCCATGCCCAAGTGTCCTTGGGAAAAACACCCTGAACCGTGTTCAAGTGGGGAAGACACACCGATTTTAAACAGCTGTCTAGATGAAGAAAATGTTGCAGGAGTAAATGCAGTCCATTTACAGCTTACAGCCTTTTCTGATTTGATGACACTAATAATAGACTAATAATGAGGTTCAGGTCCCCCCAAAGTTGGTTAGTATACATGCATGCATGTGCATTTATTTATTTATTGTCAAGATTTGTTATTGTAAGCATTAACTTTAAAGGAGACGCATTTTATCCCTTTTCTAGCATCAGACATAATTTCCTGATTTCTTTATTAAATCTCGATGGCAAGTCTTTGTTAAAACGTGTACAAGTATTGTACAAGTCATTTGATGTGTTGCTGCAATAAAAAAATACCTTATAATTGAGCTTTAAAAAACCAACACAACCAAAATAAAAACATAAAGTTTAAACTTTTGTCCCAACAGTATGAAAATGAGTATTCATCTCATAATTTTCTGCAACAGGGTCTGAGAGAGGGGGAGGGGGTGGGGGGGTGCCGAAGACCATCCTGGCTGTCACCAGGTGACACGGTAGGCACAGAAGACAGGTTTATCAAAGCAGAAACAGACCCGTGTAGATCCTGACCTATTGTTCCCTCAGGTAAATGTTTTGTATCCACATCACACACACAGACACACTGTGTTTTGCACTTTTGCTGTAAAATCAATGAGGAAAGTGAACAGAATGCTGAGGAACGCCAGAAACCTCCGAGCCAGATGACAGATTTTCTATTTACTGCCGTCGTCTTGCATGCATATGGGCTTGCTCGCGTGTGTCAGCACTGATTTGTGTGTGAACCTAAAGAGAACATTGTTCAATACGTGTAAGGCTGAAATAACTGCCCCTTGGACACATCTGTCAGGTTTTTCTCACGCACACATACCTCACACTTCTTTCGACAACCTCCTGAAGAAGAGTGAAGACATTTTTTGTCGTTTGACTCAGAGGATCTGAGGAGTGTGTGTTGTGTGTTTGCCAAAGCGTATTTACACTGAGCAGTAACAGGTGGTCCAGCCAGTATGTGACGCTCATGCTCAGACATATTTGCAATCCTCCAGGTGGGGTCCTGGATGATAGTAAATCCACTGTGTTTGCCACAGTCACTGAAGCACGTGACTTCCTGTGTGACTCACTGATCATTGGACTCACAATGGAGAGCACGTGACACATACACACACACATGCACACGCAAAGATTTGGGGACAAATGCTGTAAGGAAGAACTGATTTGATTTCTTTGGACGGAGTCAGAACTGTCAGATGTTGTCAAATCCAGCGACATTACGTAATAAACTCTTCATTTCTTTTCCAAGCTCGAGGGTCCGGTGTGTTACATAAGACAATAAACACAAATGTATCGAAAAATGTAAAAAAGTGGTGAAAAACGTGACGTCATCCGCTGAGCCCATTCTTCTAAGAACCAAAGGCGGAAGTTGAGCTCAAATCGAAATGTCTAGTCAGAGTTTCTTCATAGCTACTTTAACCAAAGACGAGACTAGTTTCACCAACATCAGCAAGAACTGTTGCTGCGGTTACCTGCAGTTTAATATACAAAACACACACAGAAGAGAGTAAAACATGATCCACTTCATTCATCCAATGTGATATTTCCTGCTGAGAGAAGTTAAGAGTTAGCTTCAGCAGACTTGTTGTCATTTTCAATAAGTGTACAAGCTGGGGTAGAAATTTTCAAAAGTAGTCTCCCTCTGTCGCTTGTTAGTCCTGTCACTATATTTCATGAATGTAGCAGATCTGCTGGAAGACCATTCAATTTGTAATCCCACCTGCTAAGATGTGAATAGTTTGTTGTTTCTTCAAGAGGTAATTTTTTTTTCTCAACAAATCAGACACAGGAGGTCAGAGGAACTTCCATATAGTCTGTTATGTACAGAAAAAGCAAATACCAGTTGCTGTAGTTAAAGATGCTATCAAAAGTGACTCAAAGGCATGGATCTCAGGGTGAACGGGAAGATGGACTGCAATACTCGGGATGTGAAAGCAAATCTCCCAAATCTTCTCTTTTTTTAAGATCTCCCACGTAGTGGATCTTTGTGTTGTGCATATCGATGTGTCTTAGGTTTTAAGTCCCCATTTATCCAGGCTTGGATAAATACGGAGGACGGCCTTTGTTTTGCAACGTGGGGTTCACTGTCCTGCCTCAGGACACTTCGACATGTGGCAGTGATCGATCTGCTGACCTTCTGGTTGTAGGGCAACCAACTCCACCCACCGTTCCACAGAAGCCTCCACTATTCTAATTTTCGGAGATTCTGAATTGATTCACAATAATCTGTCATCTCTGCTACCGCCCAAACTGATTACTCTTTACGATATCGAGGAAGCACAAGGACGCAAGCTGCCTGCCGCTACGGTTAGCCTGAGACTGCTCAGAAACAGCTTGTGAGACAATTGGGGTGTGTGGATTCATGCCGCAAACCATTTAAAAGGTTTTATTTATGATTAATACAGAGAAATTTCTATGTTTCTATGTTTCTTTGCAAATATGCATTTGTGTGTGGATTAAAAACCAACCACAAAGTATACACCCATGGTGATATGTTTTACGAAAGCCGAGTACTTTAAAGGTGAGTTCATCTACGTAAGCTTGCTCTAGTCCCATTCACATAGGCAGTTTGTTGCTCTGCCAGAGGTGCCTTTATTCTGCCTTACTTCGCTGTGTGAAATCCACAGAGGCAGAACTGTTACACCTCTACTCCATTTTGGGACGTAGTAACTTGTGGGAAGTGGCTATCTGGAAAGGTGCGACAGGGTGCAAAGATGGCTGCAAGCTCTGTACAGTGGATGAAACTGGTCTTTCATGTCACGGAGATTAGTGGACAGCAGCCATTATCAGAAAAATACAAAGCAAAATGACAAGCAAGCCAGAGACGGCGTCGGAAAACAGGCTCCCAGGTCTGTAACTGCAGTAGCTGTGAAGAGCAGAGACAGGCTGGACTGCCTGTGTAATGAACTTCATCACTCGATTTGTGGAATTAGCTACTCAGCAAACCCTGCTGCTGCACTTAGCAACCTGGAGGAGACACCTCCAACCAGGCGTCGATCCTCCTGCAGAAACCCTGCAGACGCCAGCAGCGACAGCGAGACTGAGGGAGATACTTCTGCGTGCGTCTCACTGGAATACACAGCTAGAAGGATTAGGATTTATTTATTTCAGCGTTTAATTAGTTACTTACAGCAGACTGAATAAAACACAGTCAGTAACCAAGTGACATTAGGGACTTGTTACTGGATGTGGAACAAAAAGATAAGAAACAGGATTGTCTTTATGTTGAAGCACGCACTAATGTTCTGGGAAACTGGTCATTTTTCAATCATCAAACTCATATTAGGTGGCAGATTTCAGACCACTTCCTCAGTCACCCACACTGAATATTTCATTTCCACTATATCTTTACATTTCTTTCCAATGTACAAAAAAAGAAGAAGAAGCAATTTCCCTTCATTTGGGACAACTAGACCAGGTTCCAAACCAAAACCACAAAATTTAAATGAATCAAACCTAAACTGAGTTATCCTATAGATCGTAAAGAGAATATAAAACACAATTTTTGTTTTGTGAAATGATAATTCCATCCATCCATCCATCCATCCATCCATCCATCCATCCATCCATCCATCCCCTATACATGCATATTCCTATCTAGGATAATGGAGATCCGCTGCAGCTCATGACATTTTTACTCTAATTTAGTAAAATATCAGTTAAGTGGCCTGTTTTCCTGCTACTAAATCAAAATCTAAATTGGACGTTAACTCGTCTTCTTCTTTTTCCACTCCATCCAGAATCTTAACGCTCTATTGTCGCATGATGTGACATAAGAAAAAAAGTGACATCAGCAGATTATTTTCTTGACATACATCAAATGAACTGTTCAAAATTTGAAACTAAACTCTTCAGTTATGATTGCAGTACACAGTCCACACTTAGTTTAAGTGTATTTTTACAAAAAGTTTCACAATACTAAAACAAAACTACAGTAACGATACAGCCTCCCTGTGTTCAGGATTATTATTTTTAATAGTCCACTCAAAGAAAACTAGCTGTGACTGGCTCTTTCTCCACTGCGTTTTTATGCTGCAATCTCAGGCATGAAATTGGCTTTTCACAGTACTTCTAGTTATATGTAGCCATACAGATAGTTTGATTTTATCCATGTGGGATCTGAAATATTAAATATATAAGATTTTTGCCTCCACCAAAATGATCAGGAACACAGTCTTATACGAAAGTAGCTACAGTGAGAACCCCTCACAAGTCTGTGATTTACAGGACACTCCTGGTCTGATGGGTTTTTTTAACACCACATGGAGGGTGTGAAGTGCGAAGTGCAGGAAAAAGTCAACGTATTGTTATCACAGTGCTGCCTTCCTCTGTTGGTGTTCTCTTTACATTCAGGTCATGTGTATCCTGTATCAGGTCAGATTACCCTCAAATCCGTTGGGACTGTCAGTACAACTGTCAGTATGAGAACAGGCTTTTTTCACTAAAGCACATCAAATCAAAAGCTCGAGCACAAATGAAAAAAAAACCCTTCACTGCTGTTGTAATTCTTGGCAACAAAAGCAAACTCGAGATAGATGCTTGTAACCAAGACTAAATGCTACCATTTGACTTTGAAATTTGGGTGAATTAACCTTTGAAAATTGAGCGTTTATATGAGCACAAATGTCAAAGATATTATTTGGGAAATGTCATGTCAATATTCATCATGCTGTTAATGATGACCCAACCACTCCACCTTTTTTCGAGCTTGTGTCAGTGCCAAGACTTTTTACAGGACTTTGATCGACCACGGAGACTGCGGGATGGGATGAAAGACAGCCAAGACTTTCATCTCCGAAAACAAAGGCAAGCGTAACCCCTTTAAACAATCCTCAGATAATCCCAGTTTCATTTCAGGTCTTGCTAGATGCTGTCAGTAAATTGTAAATAAGACAAGAAAAAAAAACAAAAAAACAGCAGGATTATCAGACGGGAACACAACCAAAGCTGACATTATTGAAGCATGAAATGTTGCAGTGGAGAGAAAAAAAAATGGTTACAACAAATTCTGTCAAAGAATATAACATAATTGTCATATGACTTAGGTGAAATTTAAACCAAAGAACCCTTAACCACATTGGTTACGTGAGTAAACTATCAGTTATTTGTGTTTGATACACAGTGGATCAGCTGTTCAGGTTGCTTGCAAATGTAGTAATAGACTTTTGGAAAAAACCTAAATTATCAGTCTGTTGCCACAGCTACCATATTGATCCAGAGAACAGTTTCGCTGGAACAAAGCATCAGATTACTGCCACCACAACAATAATAGTGCCAACCCCATGAAAATTTACCACCACGACCTCTTTTAGCATCTAAGACTGTCATAGTAGGAGAAGACAACTTATAGTACATCAATATTTTACAACTGCATTACTTCAGGTCTGGTGGCAAAGGCAGGGAAAGCCAAAGCAAGTAGCCCAATGGGAAAACAGTTGAGTGCAGAACACGGTCAAGCATTAAGATGATTTCCAGAGGGAAAAGAAACGGCCACAATTTCTTGGAAACATGCAAATATGAACATATACAGCGTACTTTTACATGAAAAAGACTAAATATATTCCAAAGACTGGGTTCTGTGACATTTCACCTATAAACAAGCACTTTTTTTTTCAGACAAATAAAGAAGATGAAAGTGAAAATACATTGAAGTAACTGATCCACATTTATAAATCATTTTTTAACCTTGTCTAGGTTCTGCAAAGAACTTCATAATCTGTTTCTTGTTTACCGGTCCGTGCAATCCCTCATACAGAGCTTCCATTATATACAACATATATACAAAATGTAAGATGACAGAAATGAAAAATGACTAAATGACAGACTGATGAGGACAGTCAAATGTTTCTCATCAGTGGGTAACTAGCTGTACCCACTGATCCACAGTGACTCTAGCTCATATTAGCCAGCGAATGGCAAGCAAAGTTGGATGTGTGAAGCCAATCCTAGACAACTGAAAACATAATAAAAACAGGAAAAATACATTTCCTTTATAAGGTGTTATAATGTGTGATCATTTGGATGCAGCAAGTCCTAGACTTTTAGAAAACTGCTTTGATGTGTTCATGAAATAAACATTAACTTTGTTGGGTTTCCATACACTTTGGACAACAGAACCAGTTTAACATATCAAGGACGTATCTTAAGTCTTTGGGTTTGCAGGTTGCTAGTTACTGTCACACAAAACAGCTGTTTAAAGCAGGTTATCCATATTCAGTAAGTCCACTCAGCTTTTTCAGCTCCAGCTAAAGTCTGTATGGAAACTGATCCAGCATCAGTTATAATAGATCCCCTAAACCATGGAGGAATACTGAAAAAAACTATAATTATGATGCCTAAGTTAATTAGCTTATTAATGCCAATGTCCCATCATTATGATAAAAGATTATATTAATTCCCTTAAATGCACAGGCTGATTATATGTGTTAAATATGTGTAATCTGTTGGTATATTATTATTGTTCATCAGGGAAAGGCAAACGATCTCTTGCACATCAGAGCAGGTTAGGTGTGCAGCATGTGTTGCTATGGCAATACAAACAGGTAAGAAGTGAACCACAGTTGTAGCTTTGAGAAAGCTTCACCCCACGTAACCCAGATCCTGCTTCACCACAAAGACTGAGCCTAGAAGATGGTTTTTAACTAAAATCAGCTGAAAGTTGCCAGTTTAAATAAACATATTGAGAAAAATGGGACCAAATCCAGTGCAGGACACTAAACCAACACATTGAGTTTAAAAGACATAAAGATGTTTTATAGGGCTGAAGGGTATTGGAGGGTTGCAGGGATTATAGCCACTGTAACCTTATGTTAACAAAAATGAGATTAGTGGATCTTATACACTTCAAACACTTTGTTTTGCATAGAAACATTTATTAGTATCAGATTTTTATTTCTGTTGGCTGGTGTGACTTTGCTAATGTATTCTTTTTCATTTTTTATCTAAGAGTACATGGAGTCTTCTTGTGTAATGCTTCCACAGACACAGCATTGTCTTTTCCTCCCACTAGCGCAGGCCATCAGAAAAGCATACTGTAAATTAAGGGTGCCCCCTCATCCCAGCTCAGAAGCATAATATAAGTCCTCCAACAGCCTCCCACTAATAATAACACCCACAGAACATCTTTATGGAGCATGTCTCTTCTTGTGCACCCAACTAACATGTTTCTCAGCAGGACAAGTGACAAGGGATGCACATGTGAGCAGATATTACTACACACTTGCCTCAAGAGTGTCACACACGCGCTGCACACAGTCAGCTGGTGTACTCTGGGACTGATGAGACGCATGCTGACACACGTGCACATCCTGCACTCTTACATGCCTCCCCTAATGATCAGAAAGTAGGTCAAGGGCAACTTTCTACGAGGGAAAAGAGAAAAATAAAATCTGCATCGATAGACTGGCTCTGGCCGCACAACAGAAAACTGCCTGGAGTAAGTGGAGTATGTAAGACTGGATAATCTCAGGCAGAGAGATGTGTAAATGTAAAGTCAGAAATATGATAAGATAAGAATTGGGCCATAATATGTTCTCTGTATCGTGCACTTGCAAGCATACTTAATGAGGCTTAATGAAATATACATAGAGCTCAATCTGATGTAGTCCTTGGAGTCAATGGAGTGCATTATTTTCATTCGCTTGATAAATGGGCAATTGTAAAAGGCTTTACAGCCCAAGGGTTGCAAAAAAAAATTTAAAAATTTTAAAAAAAAAAGCCACAAAACAGTAGCAATGCATTTCTTAGGTCTGCAGAGTTCACCACAACAACTTTCCACTAAATGTCTCCAGATTTCAACAAAACAGAGGACTGCAAAGCAAACCTTGGACCCTTTTAGAGGATTTTCCTTTCTCCACCACACAACAATAAGATGGCTATCCTTTCAAGTTTGATGAAGAAAATGCACCACAATCTTGGGTTACATTTATATCTCTTAGTGTTTGTGTTTCAGAACATCACGCAGCATATTCTTCCCATCTCCAAACTATCATTTCGCTGTGCAATGTTCCCAACAGCTCTTATGACATTGCACCGTCTTGCTTGGCAGGCAGGAGAGCCAGCCCTATTCACTCCACCCGTCCTCTAATAATACTCATCCTCAGAGGACTGAAGAGGAGAAAAGTGGAGAGGGGTGGAGTGGAGGTAACAGCACAGGCGTCCAGCCGGCCAGCACCGGACTTCCCATTACACTGCAGCTGCGATGGTAGCCTCTGTAGAGGAGGTGGGAAGCAGGAGAAGAGGGAGGGGAAAGGTGAGGTGGTGGGATCTGAGGGAGGTAAGGAAGAAGTGCTGATGATGTGTGTACATACCTACTTTTTACTAAAATGCCCTTATTCAGCAGTTTTTTTTCTTTTTTTTTTCTGCTCTAACTCTAATCAGGTCTGCAGCGCTCAGGTCCTCTTTTACTGAGGCCTCCTGTCTATTGTTTCATTAGAAGTGTTTGCTGAGCCGTGTGATCTAGGACAGGGCATGAGAGAGGCGATTAATAACTCTGAGCATGAAGGAGCTGTCTTCAGGGCCAACTTCAAAAACTGTGCCACTTCTTTAAGAGGGAGGGAAGGAGGCAGCCGCAGCAGCGGTAACAAATAAGGACAGTGAGGTGCTTGTGAACACGTGTTTGCATGTACGCACCTGGGTCAGGGGCTGGTTTTTTTTTTTTCCTTTTGTTTTGTTTTGTTTTTTTTTCCAGAAATCAGACAGCCTGGATCTGACCCACTCAATACGAATGTACTTCTCCACCCTGAATATAGTTTCAGGAGTCTACTTGGAATTTAAAATAATGCTTTCTTTTCCTCATAATGTTGCTGGGTGCAGCACTTCTTCCCACCCTTTCCCAAAGGCGCCATCTACTCTGATCGATCAGGTGACTTGTAAAAAGTGGTGTAATATGAGGCAGATGCTCATTATCCGCTCGAGGTGTGCCAAACTAACCACTAACCCGGCATTGTGTTGGTGGTGATGTGGATTAGTCACAGACGAAGCTTGGACTGGAGTCTCTGGCAACCTATTCTGTTGGTAATAATAACTCTCTGGTGTGTACATGAGGCTTTGTGACTTTAGTAGACCATTTAGATTCTCGTAAATGGAATATTACCACAAATAAGCGAAGACAATATCCTGAAAAGCTTTTTATGTCCTCTTTTTATGCCCCGCAGGGCATACACATGTACATGAGTTTGAAGGTGCATGAATCTCAGCCAAGTTTGGGAACTACCAGGCACAACCTTTTTCTATGATTTTTAAACATACTTGTGTCATTTTCTGAGCCTTTAAGCTTACAAATTGTCAAACATTTACCTCACTTTTTAGTCACTTCAAATTTCTCACCTTTGGAGAAGACAGTAGTCCTGGGAGTGACATCCAGGTCCAGGGATGGGCTGAAGGGAAAGGCCCACAGCTGTGATAGCCTGTTGAGGAGCGTCAGGAGCAGCAGAACGAGGAGGAAGGGCTGGGCCGATATCTGGTCTCCCATGTTTAACACACCAACCTGGCTCCCAGTACGGCTTTGCTTCAACTCACTTTTTTTTGACTCAGCTGTCAAATTGTGGATCTTTGGGCCAGACGAACACACTTCAGCTGCGTCCTAGCTGAAAGGTGCATAGAAAGAGGGGAAACGAGCATAACAAGAGCTTAAATCACCAAAGTAACTGCTGTTTTATTAAAAGGTAAACCTGGAGTTCATTTGATTCAGGACATCAAAGATTTCCAAAAAAATAAATAAATAAGGTCTTGAGCATGTAGAGATTCAACCACGATGAGTGGTTTGCTAAAGGCCACAAATTAAATATTTCTTATATGTGTTTTTTTAAAATATGTCCTAACTGCAGATTGAAAAATAATGAATTACATTTAAGTGTGGATTTCTCTTGAGAAATAGCTAACTAGATGTACAGAGAATAAGTAAATCATTTGAGACATCAGGTGACAACCAAAAATGTCATGAGCGCATCACAAAATAAAAGACTCTCTGACCTGCAGACTTTAATTATGCCTTTAGATTTCAAACCGTAAGCTATTAACTTAAACAAAACGATGTCATGCATAGACTTCCTTGCTCAAGTGACAGCCTGAACAGAAAATTGCTTGCTGACATGCATCATTGCTCCGTGATTACATCCCATTAACCAAAGAGATTCACTGAGGTGCAGTTTCATGAAAGACCACTTAAGAGGAATTGGTAGTTAACTGTTGTGGCCCTGTCATGTGATAGTGCAACGGAAAACTTCATCTCTTAATTAGTTGTGTGCACAGTGGAGCAGCATGATGGATAATCTTAAGATTAGGCCCTGAGCCATCAGCAGAGTCTCCGCCTGGCTGCCTGTTCTCTGGCTCTGTCGCTGATCAAAGGGTCAACACTGTGAATCTTGCTTTGCCACGCAGTGACACCGGCCAATTCCCGTCTCAGGCTCCACGGCTGCTCATGCTAATCTCTCCCAGCATGAAGCACAATGAGGTGAGTGGCCTGTCGATTAGCAGCTTGCGTACGGAGCTCTGAAACGGTCCCGTAAAATGACAAGAAGTAGGAGAGATGGGGAAGGGCTCTGGGTGCAAAAATCCCTCCTTTGTGAGCTGAGGCAAACCATCCAAATGTGGAGAAATGAAAGGGTAAAATAAATAAAATGAGGTGTCTGTGTAAGGTTTTGAATCATGAAAGTATGCAGCAACTCACTTGGTTCAATGAATGGGGGGCACCGTCATCCTGAAAAGATCACTTCCATCTGGATAAAAATGGTTCATAATGCAATAAAGGTGGTGACTCAGCACCACTTTGCAATGATTGGCAGTGACCCATTCATCTTAGGGGACAACTGGACCCAAATCATGTCAGCAAAATGGCCCGCAGAGTATAACAGAGCCCTCACAATAGGGACTCTTTTTTTTTTCTTTGGCACTATTCTGTATACTAAAAAGAAAATATGGAATCCGTTGCCTTTGCTTCTCAAAACTAACCTTTACTATGTCACAAAAAAAAAAAAAAAAATCCAAAACATACTTAGCTGGAGTGAGGAAGACTACTGCATTCAAGAAAATAGATGTGTTCAAATAGCTCCAAGGGTTAAAGATTAACATGTTCTGATCTTGCAACCAGAATTGCGGGCATGTACATTACAAAATATATTAAAAACAACATCAGTGTACTTTAAGTGTTAGTCATTGTGAGTTGGTTTGGTTTTCGCCTGAATTTTGCTGACGTAAATGTGCCCTTTAAACCAGTTTGGAAATCTGATTTCATGTGGTACTTTCTTGGATCTAACGTAGACAGCCAACTCAACCTCAGTTTCCAATCTTCCAGCAAATGCAGCAAAATCAGCATGTTATTTCAGGAAGTTTAACAGGCTGTCGTCAGTCACTTGACAAAGAAATAAATCAGAGGCGGAAAAAAAGGATTTGCTGATTGTTTCACTGGAGCTTCGTATTGAAGCACAAGTAAACAGGTTCATTCATCCACAGACCATGTGGGAGGTATCTGTGCCAGTTTAAGGTGAAAGTTCACTCTAAACTCATTAAGCAGAGTGTGCAGATGCTTGATGATGACTTGAACCTATCTATTTCTTTTATCCTCCTCATACCTGGTCACTCTCACTGGCTCATGTCTACTCTGCTAAAAGGCTGCAGTCTCTGATACAAAGTGCTTGTACATTGTACAGGTTTGATATACAACATGTTGATAATATTAAAAACCCAAACCCTCTGCTCCCTACTGTTGTTAAAAGACAATCATCCATTTATGCACCTGAAGAAATGTAAACGTTTGCATTAAACTTGCCTGTTTTCAACTTTGCTATTGGAACTAATAATTGAAAAAGTTGCAACAACAACAAAAAATGTGTCGGCCTATTTTATATATTTGTGTCTATATTTCCTTATTTCAAAGCTTTTTCGCCTTGTTGCTCAACAACATTTGACATTTAAACTTGAAGCCGCCAGTTCAAGCAGAGGTGACGGATGCACTGCTAAGGTCTGGAAAACTTCCTGTCTCACTCAACACCTCAACATTACTTTGCAATTTCAAACTTTCAACCTTCAAATCCAACCAGCAATGGTCAATTCTTCTTTCACTCTGCTCCCTGTAAGGCCAAGATGACTTCTTCAAATATGCCTCTGAGCTTTTCAAAAACATGTAAAATAAGAAAAGGACTCTTTTTTTAATTCAAATGTTGGTTACAACTCCTGAACCACAGCCTTTAAAAACTGCTTTTAAAAAAAAAAAAAAAAAAAAAGGTTAAATAGAGACCAGTAGCTGGATGTTCGTGGGAAATGTTTTCTACTGGTTTAGTCATCTGTTCCTTTCATGCAGCACGCGACAAATCCATGAACGTCTCAACACACCTGCATGTCTGGGCTTTGTGCGTGTTGTTGGCCGTCGTGTTGACAACATGGCATTGCCACTCTCATGAAAGCATGATCAGTCCAGAAGGGAAAGGTAAACACATCTGCCCACGAACAATGCAACATGCATGAGGGGAGACGGGAGGAATCGAACAAAACAACAGGAGGTGGCTGCAACACCTTCTGCTCCGTTTCTCCCACTTTATTGATCCACAGACTCTGAACAGATCATTTTGACCTTTGGTGATAGCTGGTCTATGCGGGTTTATGTTAATCAAACTTGAATAAAGTTATCATGCTGCTAGTTTCCAGAGCATGAAAGGTTGGCAAGGTTTGGTAAAACTGTCTTCAAAGTGCAGCTGTCAGACGGGGCAGAGGGATTTGTGAAGAACCTGACATTTCTGCAGTGGGATCAATAAAACAAGTTTGCTGGGTTTTTTCATTTCCTCTTAATGCCGTTTATACCTCTCCTCTTATTTATTTTTTTTTTTTATCCCATATCTCTGGTGCACAACTGAACCAAAAATATGATTACTTGCACAATAAAGGAAACAATGAATGGGTCCATTCTCAGGGCCACAGTCACTCTGTTACACACATAGGAATATACATTTTAAAAAAAATGTTTTGTTTTGTTTTTTCATTGAAAATAGACACAAGCTAAAGAAAACCTGTGTTCTTTGGAAGCCATGCAATACACTCAAAAATAGGAATATTTAAAAACATCTTTAAGGGCTAAAATGACTGAATACAAGGGGTTTTTAAATATTGAGAGATTTTTTTGGCCACTGCTTGTACAAGTTTTTAAATCATCAGCTGTGTTTGAAGATGGCGCTCTCTCAAGATTAAAGCTGAAATGCTTCCCAGAAACATTTATTGTTCAGAGCTGCAAACAATTTTGAGGAAATGGCTCTCATTTCTAGTTGCACAGATGAACATAAAAAAAAGCCCAATTTATGATCCATATGATCCATTTGATTTATAATATTCTGATTAACTCTGCTTTACAGCATTTTGCTGAAGCAGAGGATGATAAATCTTTTACTTTACGTTATATAATCTATTAACACCTTGAAAACTAACTAGGTTTGATAAATGGGGTCATTTACAACAAAACGTGCTAAGAGTTTTAATTTGCAAATTTCAGATAAGGAATGCCAAAAACTTTTCCAAGTCTGAATCAGAGATTAAAAAGATGAGGTGAAAAACACACTGACACCACTGCCTACGACTTTATTTATGGTTCTTAATTATTCTCACTTAATGGTTCTGTAATGAGCTTGGTGAAAAAACAAAAACTAACTTCTGGACTGCCCTGGTCTCGGTTTTGAGCTCTCCTTCATTAAGACACCCACAACTGTG
>JAOWBL010000011.1:10099444-10127076 GCA_028564865.1 Zenarchopterus dispar | reverse complement strand
ACACACACACAGCTCACCCACTCCTCGTACGGTCCCTTCCTGCAGCTATTGTAACACAGCTCACAGTTCTCCTTTCTATCTGGGCTGCAACTGCCACAGCTGCTGCAGGAGGAGGATGCGTGCCTGAATGTGTAGTCTGCTCGAAACCATCGCAGGTTTACCTAATATGCTCACGCAGCTAAGTCGAAGCGTTTTGTGGCCATTAGCGCTTCTGGATATGTGGAGCCTTTAGACAGAAGAACATAACCATGGTGGACACGTACTCCAGGGTTTGGCCGGGTCACCAGGGCAAGCGGGGTCTGACTCTGCCAGTGGCTGCGCAGGTAGGAGAGCACTCTTTGGTCATCAGGACAGCTCTTTTTTTTGCAAGATTATAAAATATAAATTTCCATCTCAGTTTATGTTTAAGTGCCTTTAAAACTGTGCAGCTTCCTGTTTCATCGAAACATGCCTCCTCTGTAACTTGTTTTCTTTTCCTGTAAATGATAACGTGGCGTAAATAGTGAAGTGACCCTGTGTTGTTGGATATTATTTTGAATCGCAAACATTTTTTGTTTGAATGTTAAGTCGTGTTTGCTTTCGAAAGTGTAAGCGTCCTCTGACATCTGATCCACAGACTCACTGCTGCTGGTTTGAGGGCTGAAGCTGAAAGTGTTATTTGGTTTCTGCATCAGCGACTGTCTCAGCCTGTTCTTGAGAATACAAGCAAATGCCACATCATATCACATAAACGACAAAAGAGAAAGTGTTTAAAGTTGCATGTAATACACTGTAGCTCTCACAAAAAAACAAAAAAAACAAAAAACAAAAAAGTGTATCAAAAAAAATCCTGATAACATTCAGTTTGTACGCTCCAAAAGTAGGGCACTTGACTAACGGTGGAGGAAGAACTCAAACCATGAGTTCAGAAATAATCACTAGCACTAAAAGTGCAAAATTAAACACTCAAATTGAAAAGAAATGCAGTCTTATTTGTGCGTTTATGTTGTTTGGGAACTTGTTATGGAAAATATACAAATAAGATCAAATAAAGGGATCAAAAGTCAAATGACTCGAAGTGAAATCTTGAAACGCAGTCTGCGTATCTACTAGGTAAATGTGAAGGATTTCATTTCCATTTGGCGTATTGTAGGGAAGTGCGGATCATAAAGAAGAACAAATTTAAATCATACTGAAATGGTTTTTTGACAAGTGTGTACTCTATTGTGTACGATAGGACAGACACACTCATAAACGAAACAAGAGATATTTCATTCAAAGATATGTATTTGTGTTCGGTATAGTGGGTTTTGTGGTCTTTTTCAAAGGCAGGGGGAATTCCAGAAATCCGTGGTACAGCTGTTTTCTTTCCATGCGTGCCTCTGTGAGGTCATCGGTGCGTTGTTTTAATCAATCTGCTTTGAGGTCAGTTGTCTGGCTGTTGACATTGATTTCCTCATGATTATTTTTAGCTCAATAATGAACCGAGGTCGGTTAAGCGATAAGACTAAAAACACAACAGCAGAAATATTCCCCTCACTTTGCTTTGTTGTTGTTTTTTTTCTGACGATGTTTTGTTGTTATTTTTAAGTTTCTCAGACTGCTTGACGCGGAGAAATCCATTTTCGGATGTTGACAACACGTTTTAATAGCACAGCTAAAAGTGCTCACCACCAGTGTTCATAAATATACCTCCATGTTTGCCCTGAAACCATTAAAGGTAGGGTAAGTCATTTCTGGATAATATTTAAACAAAACGTCTAGAGTTTCTCCCTCCCACTTCCTCCGGTTCTCCCCAAGAAAACATGCCCCTTCATGAACCCCTCATCCCTCAGCTTCATGTCCCAGCATTAACCCTCCTACTGTCAGTGATTTGTTGGAGCGATGTTTCTTATGGTTGGAAGAACAGTGACCCACTCTGTTTATTTACACAGCCAGTACTGTACTGATGTGATGACTGGGTATGTTTTTTTGTTTTGTTTAGTTTTTTTTTTTAACTGTATATACAAAAGATGGAAAGCTACTAGATGCTGAGGAGATATTTACTGAATGTGACATAAAGAATAGCTTATTCTGCCTTAAAGTTATAAACTCACAGCTTCTCAAATAAGAGGAATTTTCCAGTTTTGCTTAAACCAAAACATAGATAGAATTATATGTCCCAGACGTTTAACCTGGCTTTAGAAACCACTGCAAGTTTGCATTTGGGACGTTTCCATCCCTTCAAGATTTGTGCAAAACTAAAACATCAAAAAAGAAATCTTGTACTGGAAATGAGTCTAATAATAAAAACTCCTAAATATCGTTTAAAAAAATTACTCTTCCAGGAGATGGTTTTTGATTCAATAATCTACTTTATCTCAAAAGTGTAATGAAAAGGTTTTTTGTGAATCTCTACGTCTCTGGCAGCGTTGGATGTGATGTAGTCGGTCAATCTGAAGTCATTAAAACCTAGTTTCCAGCTGTTTTTGGCCTCATTAATACGATATAGTTGTGATATAAGACTCCTTAAACTTTAAACGAGGGCTTTGCCTCTTAATAATCATCCGAATGATCATCCGCTGTCTTCATCATCTGACTCTTTTCTCAACAGCCATCGCAGTAATTTGTCAGACTAAAGATATTTGTGTTTACTTCTTCAACATTAAGGTCTTCTTTATTATTGTTTTGAAGAGAAGCCTCAGAGGGCAGCATACAGAGAATTACGAGAACTACGTTTATTCAAAAAACACCGTCCAATGGAAACACCGACCCCTGCAGCGCTACCTTTATCACAAATTCAAGCTTGATTTTCTTTTGCAAAAAAAGTGTAATGGAAACATGGCTAGTGTTTTACATGTTAAAAAAAAAAAAAAGATTCGACTTCCTGGAGTTTTAGGAATCACAGGCTTTTACCAGGGTCAGCAGTCCACTCATGACGCTGTTGCCTTTCCTAGTCCTTGCTGAACTGAGAGGCCTGAAGGCCAACATGTGCCAACTCCTATAAGGGAAACCATGATTTCTTTTATTGCTGAACCCATTAACAGTGTAATGCTGGTATTTTTTTTAATTGGACATGACTTCCTTTTTAAAGTGTTGGATGATTTTTTTTTTAAGCTAAAGCATATGTAGAAAATCAGCCATGCCTTAAGCTTAGAACAGCCATTTCAGTGTAGTTTGATCTCTGTCTGTCAAAGGTGAGCATGTCCTTGCAGCCAGGACAACAGTGTCACCTTTGACCTGTTAGTGCCTGTCCAAGGTGCAAACGCTAAAATAGGTTTTCTCTTTTGCCCGTTCGCCACCGCAGTGCCAGCCCTAATGAGAACTGGGTCAGTAGCTTCTATGCAGGGTGTTTAACAGACAGCCAAACAGAGGCAATGAAACTATTATCTCCCTGGTTGAGTTAAACATTCCTGCCACAGATTTGGTCGTCACTGAAGGAAAATCGCTCAGTGAACCTGAAACAACCAGCATTTTTCTCCTCTTAGCGCTGTGTATTTATCACGGTGATGAGCAGATACAGCACAGATGCTGCTAAATGAGGACCACGAGTGTACAGAGCAATAAATCTCAAGGAGGTTACACTTCAGTGGCACGATGGTGAGAAAACACACATTTGAAGACGATTGACAGGGCTTCTGTCCTTGTAGGGGTCGTTTCAGCCGCTGCTATTTTGTTACTGGTCATATTTTTAGCAGTGCTGAGGACAGGGGCATGTTTTCATGCGTCGCTCTCATCTGTGTTCTTCAAACAAATTAGTTGTTATGTCTGGATGTGTTTTGCATGTACCTGCCCCGCAGCAAGTGGAACCATGTGAGGCTCTGTTTATCAACAGTTTCCATTTGACAAATGAACATAGACCTTTTTTCTGTTTCCTGCGTGATGGGTAGCTGTTTTGCAGACAATGAGGCCAAAGTAAACGAACGGCTGTTGAGGTGAAGCTTAACCCAGTTTTCAGTCCTCTGCAGTTGGTCCGTGGTCAGACGTTGGTGGTTGTATCAATTTTTGATTTTCATTTTTAATCCAGGCTTTAATAAATTCAGTGAAACACAGAGCACGTGCATTTACTTTGTCAAGGAGGAATTCACAAAGACGTGAACTTTGGACTGTTATTTTTTTTTTAAATACATATTAGAAAGTGTGCGTGGGGGCTTTTGTGGACAAGAAATGTCACTAGATCTTGTTATCGATCATTGGTGTGGGAGGGATGCCTCAGGGTTTGTTTTTGTTTTTCAGCTGCAGACTAGTTTCTGTGCTTTGGAGATGCAGTTTCTCCCTCCCCCATTTATGAATAATTATAGTAGGAGCATTGGTCTAAAAGTTTCTTTTGCATTTTGGTTCATACCAAAGTTACAATACTTTAAGGTGGAAAACCTAAAAAAAAAACCCAAACAAACAAGAAAATGGACCTTCTTGTGTATAAGAAACACTCCTGGGTGAGTTTTGTACGACAGCATCTTTTTGTCTTTCTGCAGGTCCAGAATGAGACCCTCCGGACAGCAGTGTACGTCAACGTAGCGCAACTTCGCAAAAGTATCAGCGAGTCCCCCCCTTCGGCTCCTTCGTCCTGCTCTCCTTCCTCCCTTGACCCGGAGGGATGGGAGGTGCACGTTGACCAGGAAAGTGGACAGGAGTACTATTATCACCCTGCCAGTGGGCGCACCACCTGGGACAGCCCCTTTTTAGACTCCCCTGCAGACCCCGAGCCTTACCCCCCCTCACCTCCTCAGTCCCCTGTCTTTTCTCTTTCCACTTCCTCCCCCTCTGGGTGGACCTCAGACTGGGAGCAGCTGGTGGATGAGACCAGTGGTCGCCCCTACTTTTACAACCCGATGTCTGGGGAGACGTCTTGGGAGCCTCCAGAGCAGCCGAGCCCGTACCACCCTGTCATGGAGTCCATGAATGTTCACAGGTTCCACGACGATGGACCGGTAAGGACAGCCTGGCTGCCCCACTTTAGCCTCTCTGTCTCCTGTTTTAGCTTCACCCAGGGGAATGCTGTAAATACAGTCTGCTTTTAATGGAATTAAATCTCCTGCGCTTACACACCAGACACGACTCATTTCATTAGGAAAGCTCAGGGCACCCGTGCAGAATGTCCCCAACAGCAGTCTTCAGATGTGTCCCGAGCTTTAAAAGGACACAGACACCGTTCTCATTTGGAATTAACGGAGAATGGTTTATGATATCTGTTTAATGGATTTTTACAGATAATCATAAAGCATATTCAGAAGACAACACACAGATCATCATCAGTTTTTGTTTACAAGGAAACCAGGAAATGACCCCATTTTTACTCTTGACCGACTTATCTAAGCCGGAGAAACAGTTTTAATAGGACAATAAAGAATACAACTGTAAGGCCATAGAAGTGCTCTGACTTATTTATGACTGTTGAATAAAAGACATTGACCTCGATGTCGGGAAAACAGTGGGAAATGATTCAGCTTATTCAAGGACTGTATGTTGCGACATTGCAGCACAAAGAGTGAACTTCAAAGGTAGTAAAAGTTGGATCTTGTAACCGTCACTAGTACCGTACTGGAAATTACACTGCACCACTCTGAAAATGGAGAATTGCTGGTTTGTCTGAGAGACGGGCTTGTGGGTATTTCTTAGCTGTGTGTGACGGCAGGTTCATATTGTGTATTAATCTGTTTGTGTCTGCCCCCCCCCAATTTTTTCATCCCCAGCCTCCATTACCAGTGGAGGACTATCCTCCAGAGGACTACCCGACTGATGATCCATCAGAAATCTGCCATGAGCTCCTCGCCGCCGGGCCTCCCACTCTGCCAAAGGAGTACGCCCTCAGCCACGCCAGCCGGACGGTCATCCCCCGGGCCAACCTGGACCGCACAACTCCACCTGGTTGGAACCTCACCATAGAACGCAACGGGACTTGGGTGTTCACGTGTGAAAACTCCCCAGATGAGGTACGACCTCTAAAGCTTTCTGGGAAAACCCAGAAGTATGACAGGACGCAAAGGTCCAAAATACAGTGCAGTTAGCCTGGGAAATATTTGAATTAATGTTGGCGAAAATAATTGCTAATACATTCTGCAGTCCAGGAACAGTGACCGGCATTAACATGAACAATAAAGCCACACTGATGGCAGTACTTTTGAGGATTTTTAGAAGGCTGTCTTTGTTTCTTTCTTCTCAGATGACTATTGTAGAGAAAATCTTTCCTCTTCCCCTTTTTTTGTTTCCAAACTTGTGCAAGTCTTAGAAGAGAAGTAGAAAGAAAAGGCTTCACATCTTTACCTCAAAACGCTTGCACCCACATGGGATGGGTGTGAAGCACGCTCGGCCTCAGAGTCAGCCGCGGAAAGTTACAAAAGCCATCCCAGTTTGAACACTGGCAAGGCTTTATTTATCGACTTACTTATGTATTTAGTTATTTTTATGCCAGGAAGGTCCTGTTGAGATCACAGATCTGTTTTTCAAGGGAGTCCTGAAGAAGCAGCAACAGCACATCCCGCAGACACAAAACAGTTTAAATTAGTTACAATAAAATCACAGAACAAAAATCAAACTAAGGTGAAAGGGGCGGGGGGGGGTGAGTTTTAAAGCTTCTCCAACAGATGCACTTCTGATGTATGCTGATGCCTTTTGAATGTGATATAAAACATTTATAATATTAAACTTCCTTTTACACAAGAAACAAAAAAAGTAGCAGTTTTTCTCCAGTAAACGGAACATCAGTAGGTTATGATGCAACTGCACAGCTTTGCATGTTTCAGTATAATAACTGCATTAATAATGCACTTTTTTTCAAAAAGTTGGGATGCACCATTATATGAAAATAAAAACTGCACAGAGAGATTCAAGTATTACATAAATAAAGGTTATGTTTTTCTGAAAACTGGACAAAAACAACACATCGAATATTGAAACTGAAAAAGTGTACTGTTTCTTGAAAAATGTAGGCTTATGTGTGATAGCAGTATGTTTTTATAAAATGGAGAAATGGTTAACATAAGACTGGAAAAGTTTAAAATAAAGAAAATGAAACATCTTGCTGAAAATCTGACTTCTAATCGAACTAAATGCAGTAATATTTTAGACTAAAAGAGTGTCACCCTGTGAAACGCTGGTCATGTACAAAGTTCATTCAGTTTGGGGGAATGTATCAGTGGTATGCAATAACAAATCCAGAGATGTTTCTGCACAGAGAAAACTGTCGTCCAAACGTATTTGATTTGTCGTAATTTCTGAGTAATCAGGCATTAGTGAATTAAAATAGAGACCCTTCTGTTGTGAAAATTGCTCCATAAATCTATAAACTAGTCTCCTGCAGAGCGTGGTGAAAGGACTTGAGTGTTAAAACATGATTTCCTTTCCTAGCTTACTTGAAACACATTTGTGGCATCCAATTCAAGTTTAGAACACACTTTTTCAGACAGGTGTACAATTTCTGTCCTAAACTTGGTGCATTTATTTCATGACCGGGTTTTTAAAACAAAAGTGTCCACATTTCATCCTTATTTACGTTACAATCTGCACCACATATAGGCAAAATATGAGCCGAGGCCCAGATATACCCCCTGAACTATCTCAGTCTGCACTCCTTAAAAGAGAAAGAAAGAAAGAAACAACACAAACATTTATTTTAAAAATTATACATTTTGTAAAGGTTCAGATGAAAACAAAGTTTGCACTTTTATGGTCATTTCATGTTACAGCAAAGAGTTCTGTCTAGGTTCAGATGAACTTCCTCTACAGTTTTGACAGCAGGACTCTTAATGCGGGTGCTTCAGAAAGTAAAAATTAACAACGAATCTTGCGACTTATTGGAGTAAATTTGATTGCTGGGTTCATACAGAACATTTTACAGTGTCGAACAAACTTGTCTTTGATATGTGAAGCAGAAAAAGTCTGGAGAAACCTTTCCAAATGAATAATATGCAGAGAGCTTTTGTACAAAACAGTCCAGTAGTAGCACTAGTAACTAAAAGCTATTTTACAAACTTGTGAAACTGAACAAGTCTCCATCTGCAGTTTTGAAGACATGGACGATGGAAGTGGGTGATAAACTGAGCTCATGTTCTAATTAAATCATGTGCGGCCCTTTTTTTAACTTTAATCAGGGGAATTTGGCCCTATGAGAAAAAAATGTGTTCTTCCACACTTTTACAGTCTCCAGACATTTTTGGAAGCAACTTCTTTTCTTTCAGACGGTTCCTGTAAAAATGCACAATTTATAAATGAGATGTGCTGGACAAAAAGGATGTGTGTTTCTTTTTAACAGTGGATCAAGTCTGTAGATGACCGGGGGCAGACCTACTACTACCTGAGAGACGGCTCCAGGTCCCAGTGGAACCTGCCGGAGGTAAAGACCCCTCACTGCTTCACAAACAGCGACAGGTGGCAACTTAAGGGCTGACATTTCTCTTTGCTAGACGAGTGGTTTCCAAAGGGCAGTTTCTGTTTTCCGATCATTTCAGTTAGAAAGATCAAAACTGAGTCATTCTCTCTTCTGCTCATGACTCGTAATTGTCTGTTTCGACACTCTAGCCGCCTCTAGCTCCGGGCCAGTCGAGGGCGGAGAACGGTTTTGAGACAGAAAATGTGTCGGTCTTAAAAAACTGGAGACACAGCATGGTACCTGGTCAACTCGGTGCAGCTCAGGACGATGGGGTACGTCCACACACCATCACGCCCAGACCTGCATGCACATGCGTGATCTGTGTCATCCCTCCAGGGTGTGTCAGCCAGTATGGGTTTGAAGCTTTAGTCATCCAGTAAGGAAAAGAGGCGAAGCCGGTGTTTGTCAGCCAACATGAGGTTTTAACCCATATTTAGCAAGTCAAATCAACTGCACTGCCCTGGGGTTTACAGGGATGCAGGAAGACGATGGAGACGTGACATTTGCACAAACACCTGGGAGTTCCTGGATACAAATAAGGGCTTGTGCTTTTCCTTAACACACTTTTCCTTCACATTTGCAGTCATGGGTTGAACGCTTTGCTCAAGGGCACAACACGGTTGTCTTTAGTTAAGACGTTTCTTGATTCAAACTAAAAGGCCGAACCAGGAAGAATGAGTCAAGCTAAAACATGTAGACACTTCCTAATCTCTCTAAACTTTGAGTTGAGAAGTTCAAGATGCTAATAATGACAATATTTATAGTTCTTTTGCTACAAAGCAAAATACAGTCCAACTAAGAAGCACATGTTGCATGAACAGCAACCATTAGAGACTTTAAGTATGAAATCCACAAAAAGATGTAGATCTGCTACGTGTATTGTATTGAAGTTCTGTTTAAGAACTGATTTTAGACATCGTGGTCTTCCTTCTAAGGTCACGGTATAGAAAATGGATAGATGATCTCACCTTTATGTGGTAATGAACTGGAACTCTAAAAATCGGTTTTATTTTCAGAGGTTTGTCCCAACTCACAAGAGGACCACGTCAGACTACAGCAGCGACAGCTCCAGTACAGGAAACTCTCCAGAGACGCAGCATAACGTGAGTGGAAAGCGTGTGATAGCGAATGCTCTCATTTAAATCATAGTTGGAACTGTGCTACCCATGAAGCACAGGGACCCGGCCCGCTATCTCAACCTTGTCCTGTGTCTCTTTCCTAAGGCTGTTGGCTTTAAACCCTGGAGAAATCCCTATTATCTCACCTCGAGGTGGCTGCGCTATAACGTGGGTTTGTTAGTTTGAAAGGTCACCTGAGCTTGATCCATAGATAGCTGCATCTATCTATGATGAGCAAAAGGTGTGACTTCGCATCCCCCGAGCACGTTTCTTCATTTGAACCACCTCGTCTTTCATAAGTGATGTGACAAGCCTCTCCTCCAGCACTAAACCAACAGTGTTTTGTGCTGTTGTTACGTGACTGTACATCTCTGCCCTCTGACTGGGGTGGAGACGGCATATTTGTTTCAATACACTGATAGACCCAACCTTAATGTCGCTCTAGATTTTCTCCTGATATGTGAAAAATACACATTGAAAAGACCAGTCTGGTGAGGCTATGTATCATTTCTGCAGTAAACAAATCCCATGAAAATACTAACCAATCAAGTTCTCTTTTCCGTCTTGCAAATATTTTAGATAATGTCTAACAAGTAGGCTGTTGTTAAACCACAGCCTGATATCGTCGATCTCCACTGTTCTTCAAAAACATCTAAAGGCACGTTCATGGGTCATATTGGAGAAGTAGTTATTTGGAAACTGCGTTTGAATTCATCTGCATGCTGGATTGTGCTGTGGTTAATTTAATGTGGTTTTTTTCTTCCTAAAAGTTACCCAGTTAAGTTGTTTCAGAGTATTATTTTGTTCTTCGAAAAAAAAAAAATATTTATGCCGTAGCACGCTGAAGTTACCGATACTTGTGTTACCGGTGACATGTGAAAAGCTTAGAAAGTAAAAGAGGAGCAAATTTTCAGGGAGTGAAAGTCAAAGATGATCATTTTTTGCTTTTTTTTAAAAATAAAGGTTGCTTTCACACAACATTGTTGCCTCTTGGTTTTCCAAGAAGCAAGGTGTTGGTGTGGTGGTCAGCAATGTCCTCTTACAGTGACAAAGTTGCTGACTCCTTCACAGAGGTAGCACGTTCCCGTTTCTGGATGACTTTCTCTTGTGCACGCTGTTTTCCCACCCCAGTCCAGAAACAAGGATGGTTGTGTTTGTGAATATGCTCCATGTTGCTCTGTGGTGGACGGTGGATCTGTCCAGGGTTTGCTCCACCTCTCGTCCAGCTCCCATCGACCCCACACTGCGATCTGGGGCTGCAAAAGAGTGTTTGATGTTGGCTTCCAAAATTTGCTTATATTGATTTGAATTGATTCTTCACTACCGTTGGCCCTGACGTCAATGCAAACCCAAAGCATGGCCAGTCCAATGCCGTGCTTAACAGTGAGAGGGATGTACTATTTTTACCCTCCCATGAAACCCGGCCTCTTTTGTGGCACCAGATAGTTCAGTTGGATGAGCAGCAAAAACTGATATTTCACTTCCATCAGTGTCGTTGAATAGCAGAAGACTTCACCAAAGCTGTAAGTCCTTCTTGAACGACTGGAAAGTTCTTTCTGAAGGTTTCGTTGTTGGTCCAGACCTCAGGGTGAACAGACTCAAAGAAGGAGCAAGCTCACATCTTCTTGAGACAAGAATTGAGAAGTCCCAGTGATTCTGAAACCTTTAAAGTTGCACAAGTTGTTCTTTCTTTCTGTTAAGGATTTGAAATTAAATGATGACCACACAAAAATAAAACATTAGTTAAAGATATCCGAAGGAGTAAAAGTCTTCTCAGTGCTAGGATTAAACAAAAGTAAGCCAAGGTTTCTTGGATTGTTCAGAGGAATGTTTTAAAATACAATTATCAACTATCTACCTACTCACTTAGCCATTTATAATCAGCCCTTTTTATACTAGGCTTGGGGATTTTTTTAAAGGTTAGTTTACGCGTTTTTCAGGAATTAGTGAGCTTCAAACAGAAGAGACCAAGACCACCAAATATTTAATTTGTTGATTATAACAAACGTTTCTATATCACCAATTTTATCATTTAAAGGAGACATATGAAAAAAAAAACAAGATTTCTATGCTTGAGAGCATTTATTTGTTTGGCTTTTGTGTCCTGTACTTTTCTGCAGCCACTTCATTAAGAGATGAAAAAATGATACCAAGGTGTAAAAACCTTACAAGTTTATTCCTGACTCTCATCAACCCCCATTTAAACATGAATCATGGACGAACAGTTAAATGTACCTTTTATGATGCTACACTGTCGCCCATTAAAGCTGAAATGAAGTATTTTTGAATTTTTTTAATGAAATGATTGTAAATAAAAAGAGGAATAAAAAAGGGGATTGCTTATGAAAACCAAATTAATCCAACTTAAATGACAATAGTGTACTTAAATCATTCCAAAACTTTGCATTTTGCAATTTAAGACATTTTAGACTTTTCAACATGTATATATCTGTTTTTCAGCCTTTTTATTGTACACGTCACATTTATCAGTTAGACAGTTAGTTAGTACATTTCTTTATATGGCACTTTTCACAGGTTAAAAGTCACAAGGTGTTTCACGAGCCAGACATAAAAAGATAAGGCACAAGCATAAAGCAGAGGAAGCATAAAACATAAAAATAAACATAAGAAAGAATATAAACAACATAGTACCAAGCCTAAGTCAAATAAATAAGTAGATCTTAAGATGCTTTTTAATAGATTCAGTCGAGTCAAGGCAATAGAAAGAAGCAGCTAACATGTTCCACAACCTGGAGGGCTGCAGCTCTGAAAGCACGGTCAGCTCTAGTCTTAAAACGACAGCGTGACACCGCCGGCAGCCTCTGAACAGATGATCGGAGACTGTGAGAAACGGTGTGGAGACCTAAAAGGTCTGAGATGCGTGCAGGAGCTTGACCGCATACGAATCCAAAAGTGAGAACTGAAGAACAATAATAAGAATCATGCAGCACAGCACCACTCAAAAATAACTTTGTCATCCCCACACGCACACATCACTATTGTCTTAAATTAGGAAACCCACTGCTGCCCACTGGTATTATTTCATTACTCTGTAAGCCACTACACTTTACATGCAGGTGCTAAATTAAAAAAATAATTGCTTGCAATAACTAAATAATAATCTTTTTGTACTAGTAAAATGAAATTGGATCATTTCCCAGGACAAACCTGACAGTCTCCCACGGCACACGACTGACTGAAACCCACTGGTGTATGTAATTATGTGTGCATGATTTTACAGGTTACATTTTCACCATCATGATCAGAGCTTTGTCTCTCTCCTATCCCATGATGCATCTTCACACATAAACCTAATAATCACACAGAGTCTACAAGGAATAAAAATCGTATTATTGCTGTTACATTTTCAGGTGCAGAACTTGGAGAAAGCTGGAATTCTCAACAAGACAAAAGTCTCTGAAAACGGAAAGAAAGTCAGGTGAGCCGAGGCCGCTTTGAAAACTAATGTCTATTCAGTGCACCCAAGATCTGTGTCTCAGATTATGAGTACAACTGAAATTATTTGTTATAAACCCACCAAAAAAATTGATGTGTTTTTCTATGCATTAGTCATGGTCATTGTTCTTTTGTCAGAAAAAACTGGACTCAGACGTGGACGGTGCTTCATGGAGGAGTGCTAACGTTCCACAAAGATCCAAAGTCTGCAGCAACAGGCGCGGCGGTACGAAATGCACTTTGTTTTAATGAGAGAAAGACTTTTATGTTTGTGCAAAAGGACTCACAAGCACAGAAAATTGCTCATCTCGTGTTAATAAGTAGCGCTGACACTGTTTGTATGCTTTGAAGCTGGAAAAGGGTTGTTTTGTTGTGCTTTTTTAATCATTTTCCCTGAACTTTCAATGCTTCATATAATCCACACTTTTCAATCACGTTTCACATCCAAGAAAGAAAATTAAATACTGACCTGCCACACAATGTCACGATTACGAGCAGTGACAGCATAGAGAAGGCCCTGAGGGACGGTCACAGATTTTATTTTAGTTTCTAAATATGTTATTTAAGATTTTTCCAACAGGAATTACAAACAAAACCAGGCAGCAACACAGGACTGACAGACAACATCGATAAGCCAAACACTGCATGCATGGGTGGAGCGTTATCCAAGTGTCATTGTGTGCAGGTTAATACGGAGTTTCCACAGAGTGTGGACAGACGTAACGTGGCAACAGAGCGTCACGGCGTTCGCTTGACGCAGGTTGCCTTCGAGGAATGTGGTCCAGTCAGTTTTGTTAACAGCTGGATTTTTTCCCCTCCCAACACACAGAACAAGACCAATCAGATTGTTCCTGAGATTGCAGTGGATCTGAAGGGAGCAACGATTGGTTGGGCCTCAAAGGACAAATCCAGCAAAAAGAATGTTTTAGAGGTGCGTTTCTTTAATGACGCAAACACAATAAAAAAGTACGCTATTTTTGTGGACGCTTTTGGTTATTTTAGCATCGGCCACTCCATAAACAAACAGCTGAGACAGAATTGCAAACATTGATCGCCAGATCTGAAACAGCTCTCATGACAGATGAGTAATAGGAGTTTAACAGTGATTCAACGTGGATTTTCTCTCCCTCAGTTAAAAGGAAAGAACGGCGTGGAGTTTCTGTTGCAGTATGACACAGAAACCATCATCAGTGACTGGCACAAAGTCTTAGTGGACACCATACGACAACTTGTAAGTCCCTGCATTACCTAAACGAAGGCCGCACTCATGTTCATTTGTAAATGAAAGAGGACACATAATGAGAAAGACCTATATTTTGTATGCGAGGATCCATGTCTGGGTGTCTGAAGTAACATGGAAACTTTGAGATAATCCAACCCTGTCACATTGTTTGAGGGTTGTCTGCTTGTTTACTTGGCTACAGTGACATCACAGATCAGATCAGAGTAGACTTCTCCAGCTTCAACAGCTTTATCTTTTCTCAGCTTCATGTCACGCTGCATTTACTGTACCACTGATGTGGGTAATACAAAGCTGCAACACCACATTGAAAACAGGCACAGCCCACGGATGAGGGAGAGGTGAATTTAGGTCGAGTGTGTAAATCAGCCCCCTAAAACCAGCTGCTATGAGCCGAGCTGTAAAAACATGGCTGAAAAGGGGGCTGTTGCACTATATCTCTGTGGTACTTTGACAAAGCATGACACAAATATGTTAATAACACCTAAGGAAATTATGTCATTGTTTGAAAAAAAAGACTATAATATACATCCTTTATGACAATTTGCTTTCTTTCTTACACAATAAGTCTCTTGGCTACAATAAATTTTAAAAATGCCACTAAGAAACAGTTAACCTTCCATTAAGTCTGGAAACACAGAATGACAACTAGAGTGGGAAAAACTGAAGCATTACAAACAAGTTATTCTTTTTTTTTTTTTTTGCAACTTTCCTCAGTCTTAATGAGCCAGCTAATGTCTGTTTTTGTGCCCTGGATGGGCACATATCTCATCAAACACTCCGCAAATCAGATAAATATGGACCCATTTCTTTAGAACGAGTGAGACCAAGTATTTTAGAACTGCAGTTTTTGATTGGAATCCAAAATATTCATCATCTCAGGTGATATCCTGCAGCATTGATTGCACTAATATCAACTCCTCGCATCTATTTCCCAACAATGATGGCTGCAAAAAAATTAAAACACCTGCTGGCTCGCCTCGTCTGAGTTTCTGTAGTAGGAGGCTGATCCAGCGTAGTCGAGGGGTGACCCGTTACATGTTTAAGTATAAATCGCTTGTCCTCAGAAATGAAAGCACCATGATTTCATAACATAGTTACGAGTACTGTATAACGTTTGAATCAACAGAACCCAAAATATTGCTCATTGAATCTGTGAAGACCAAATTACAGACAAAAATAGATATTTTGCAAAACGCAAAATTGGTTAAAGTTGTGCAGTGCCGGGGTTTGATCCACGTGCTTTGTTGGTGTGATGATCAGGAGTACCAGGAGCACCCGTCTGACGAGGACGACGGGGACTTGTATGAAAAGATCGGCAACCCAGAGCGAGACGACAAGCTTGGAGGCAGCTCAGACAAACGGAGACGTGAGTTGAGCAAACTTCTGTTTTATTCAGTGGTGTCTAAATGAACTGTACCATGATGGCATAATGGTGAGATACAAGTGACGGCATCCTTAATGTCTGGCACCACCGTCTTTAGCCGGCAGGCCGAGTGTTACACACTCATCCAGCTCCGTAGGGGAGACGGACCCCAAGAAGGTTCGAACAAAGCTGACCAAGTTCTTCATGAAGCGTCCCACGCTGCAGTCAGTCAAAGAAAAAGGCTACATCAGAGGTACGGTCAGAACTGGAGGTCGTTCTTCTAAAGCTTTTACGAGGTATAACAGTAAAAATAAGAAAAAAAACGTATTTCCTTCCTACCAGGAATTGAACACCAAAGCGTCTGTTCAGGTGCAAAAGATTTGTATAGTCAAAAGGAAGAGAAACAGATGTGCTGTGCATGAAAATGAAATGGCAGGAAGTGTTGCGCTGTGTTTATATTTATAACTTACACTTGCTGCCTTCACCCATCATGTCATCTCAGTTGTTTTCGCCGATGGTCCTCTATGACTGACACTAACAACAATGATCTTATTTTCTATAGAAAATGTGTTTGGTTGTCATCTCGCCACGCTATGTGCGCTGGAGAAAACCACAGTTCCCAGCTTTGTGGAAAAATGTGTCAGAGCAGTGGAGAAGAGAGGTAAGGTAGTTGTCTTTTAATGTCACAGTGATGTTGAAGTCTTTTTTTTTCTGCTGACCCAAAGGTGCTGATGTGTTGATAAACAGGTTTAGACATTGACGGATTGTACAGAGTCAGTGGGAACCTCGCTGTCATACAGAAGCTTCGCTTCAAGGCCGATCACGGTAATGTCAGTCTGTTGTAAACAAACTCATTTTTGTTAAATTTAGTCATTTCCTTTAACCAGAAAGGTTCCCTGAAGACGTCTGGTGTCTCTGAGCTTATCCAACAGCGCCCCCTGCTGCATGCGTAACGTTGTGTGTGTCTCTTGTGTTGGAACAGAGGAACTGGACCTCGAGGATGGTCAGTGGGAAGATGTTCACGTCATCACCGGAGCACTGAAGTTATTTTTCCGAGAGCTTCCTGAGCCGCTTTTTCCCTTCAGCCACTTTAACAAGTTCATCTCGGCCATCAGTGAGCAGATTTTTTTTAATCCGTAAATCTAATTTCCACAAAAAAATCATTCCCCCGTCAGTGGACAAACGTATATTTAGTAATAATGCATTTGCTTCATAATTCAATCTTCTGATCATTGTCTTTTATGCTTCTTTTCCAGGAATTCCTGATTATAACTCAAAACTGTGCTGCATTTCTGAGCTGGTCAAATCACTTCCTCTTCCAAACCACGACACAATGAAGCTGCTTTTTGGGCATTTACACAGGTTTGCATATTTCTTTTACCTCCATCTTTTAAAGTTGTTTTTTTTTCCCCCACAACATACAATTTCACAGAACAAATGTATAGAAAGAGCTCAACAGATATCAACATTTCATAAAATACAGCATTAAAGCACATATTGCAGCATTATCATGTGTCTAGTTACACTGTTCTACCTAAACTCACACACAAGTTCAGCTGATCAGCAGCATGACCAAAAACTGGAAGTATCCTACGATGTTCACATCAATCCTGCGTACAAAACGGATTTCACAGCTGCCGAAAAATAATAATCATGCGCTGTAATAAATGAAGGGCACAGTGTTTGAAAAGGAGCTGAAGTGAGGATTTGTGCTTGAATTGTACTTACTGACGCGCGCTGACTGTTTAAGAGGCTGAAAGACTGAAAAGTAATTAACTAAATCCCTATCGCCCTGATGAGCTACAAAAGTCGGAATCACAATGTTGCAAAGCTACAAAGAGGCCAAGGCTTTATGGCAGAAAACATGAATTTAATTAAGAGGATAAAATGAAGAAAAGCTACATGTGATGTGATGTGGGTTTTTTTTCTTTAATTTAAAGACAGCACTGTGTGTGGACCTAAAGAGGTTAGATATGAATAAAACTGGTGTGTAGGGTAGATATATGTCTGCTTGTGTTAATAAAATGACATAGATTTTTGTTAATACTTCCTTTTACCAGGTCTCAAACAAATTCAAGCAAAAATACACAACTAATGGTTAGTGTGGCGTTTTAGAACCCAGTATTTTATATCAAACTAATCTTCAGCTGCAGTTTAAAGTACAGGTGCGAAAGGCAGTACAATATCTTTTAAAGCCTCATATTTCTTTTTTAAGTAACGTAGAAGTTTAAACCTCATAGTGTCAGCGTTTTGCACAATGTTATGTTTTCTGTGTGTCTAATGTTGCTGTGCTGTGCACATCAGGCTCATGTCACGAGTGCGCTGCGCTCGCCTGACCACATGCATGTGAGCTGAAGTGTGTGAGGAGGAGTAAGTTGTGTTACTATGGAAACCCGAGGCATCAGAGAGCAAATACCCGAGAATAAATCAATAATATAACAGATGAGGGTCGATAACTTGGCTGATAACTTTTTCTAAAATGTGATAATGAAATAAAATGAAATAACACACGTGAATGTTATGAATATGTTTCATCGGTGCTGGCAGGAAAATGCACATGCTAAAGATCAACAAGTACTTCGTCTCTTTGACAGGCTCATTCAGTACGGCGAGGACAATCGCATGACTGTGCAGAACGTGGCAATTGTGTTCGGCCCGACGCTTCTTCGTCCCGAGATGGAGTCAGCGAACATCACCATGCACATGGTCTTTCAGAACCAGATTGTGGAGTTCATCCTGAATGAATATGGGCGTATCTTCCACTCCAGCTAAAGCAGTCACAAGCCTCCGGCGAGAACCTGGACAGACATGAATATGCTTGAGTTCTTCACAGTACTAGGTTTATCTTTGTTTGCACATCAGCAGCTTCTGTGCAACATGTGAAATTAGACTTTTCTTGTAAAAGTAAGATAAAGGGACCTTCTGCAGATAAGTCATCTTCCCAGTTACATTTGCTGAAAACATTTAAAGCATTTTAAACTGCTGTTTTGTCTGGATTTTCTCCACTGGAGGCTCACGATTAAAACTATCTCTGGCAGTATTGTATTGTAGGACTGGATGCTGAAACACATGGATGTAGGCAGGTGTGGTTTGGTTTTCTCTGTGGAAAAAAAACCTACTTAGCTTGTTTCTTCGGTGAAGGAAGAACTTTATCAAACTGCTCTCATTCTTTGAGATTCAAGATGTTAAAATCTCACGAGCCACTTTCTGTAGTTTAGTTTTTTCTCTCTGTTTTATATCTTTGTTTTAGTTTTTCTAAATCGCAGTGTAAATAACCTATAAGCTGAGTTAAACCTGTATGAATGCATTAATGCTGTCTTAAGGACATGATCAATCACTTCTTTTGTTCTTATTTTAGAATGTTTAAATACTTTTTAATGTTGTTTTTGTTTTCAAGTTGCTGTATATCACTTATTGCAATAACTGAAGCTGTTTTCTAATATTGTTTTCTCTTTACAACCCTTCTCTTACCTATAAAATTTATTGTAATATAGAAATATATGAAATATCATTATTAATAACAGTATATTGCTGTATTAAAGTGAACAATGATGTAGAATACCTGTGCAGCCTGTAGATTATTTTTCTCTGAATTGTAAAAATGCAGTTTATTCTGTTACGCTGTACTTGAAGAGATCAAATAACCTCACAATAGGATTATAAACTAGAAAATCATTTTCTTACAGTTTAAAATAATATCAGTCAGACAGTGATCCAGAAAGGTGGATAAAGTGGAAATATATGTCCTGTAAATACTAATAGATGGGCGATTTATGTTGAAAGTTCTTCTATAATAAAATAACTTTGTTTAAAAAAAGTGTATTTATCATTCTTTCCTATAAGAAATTGTGTAAAATCCAATATATGTCCATGCAACAGCGCAGAAAGGTAATATACTCATCTAAAATTGTATATTTTAAGAGACATCATTTTTTACAAGAATGTACAATTTTATGGTAACAGAAAAAGTAATAATACTTCTCAGAAGCAAACACTCTGCCATGAAGATTTTTTTAAAATAAACACATACAAATGTACACAAACACTGAGTAGTAGTATCGATACATTAGTCACTTTCTGGGTGCATATTTAATATTGTTAAAGTATTAATTATACAGATAATGTGAGAAGTCTAACTTGTTATATTCTGTTTGGTCTGTAACATACAATTTAAAATTATTATGTATCCCATTACAATTAATTTATCCGTAGAAAAAATAAAAGAAGTGGACCTTCAAAGTAAATAATATTAATTACAATTATTGGAATAGCATATTCACCAAACCGCATCACACTTTTAAATTCACTCTATCACTGTGTACTCTCATAGAAAAGATGAACAGATTACCTACCTTATTATACATTTTTAATTCATCATTAAATGCATTTATTGATTCAAATTGTTTAATTTATGAATACAATTCTATTCATTTATTCATCCATTCATCCATTCACCTTAGTGACTGTAGTTCGTCGGAACTATTTGAGTGGTTGGACGCGCTTCCGGCAGCTGTCACCTGTGAACACCGCATCAACTGCGATGACTTTTGAGTGGCCCTGGCAGTACAATTTCCCACCGTTTTTTACGTGAGTCCAATTCCTATGACATACATTTCAAAAGAAGCGTTAAATCGTGCTCACACACCTTCACCTTGTTTGCGTAACTGAACTGATTTCGCTGATTTACCAGTTAGCATCACGTTAGCCGGCTAACTGGCTAAATGAGCCCGGATGCTACGGAAGTAGATGAACAATCTCAGGTTTTCTAAAAGTTTTCAAACAGCTTATTAAGACTTTATTTTACAAAAGCGTCATGTAAATAATAAACTAGCTCCAGCGAGCTGTTTTGGTGTTTTCAGCTCATATTTACTGTGATTTATCCACGTAGCTCCCATGTAAACACTGACACTACAGTCTCATTTTTTATTTCTAATTTTGTGAAACAAAATTCTGGGCAAAAACACGAAAAGATCAGTCTTGAAAGTCTTTTTAGACAATTTCAAAGTTGAAACGGCAAGAAATTACACTGAGCATCATAATGCGCAGTTAATTTTGTATTATATCTTGATTAGTAGACACTGGAAACCAAATGACTGAGAATATAACAACCTTTTATTGTCACTGGGAAAACATTGTTAAAATGAAAAACAGTACTAAAACAGTAAAATGCAGTTTAGCACCCTCAGCAGCAGCCATAAAGAGAATAAATAATATTTATTATTATTATAGCTGTACATGTACAAAATAATAATAAAAAATGATTATCCAATATGGTATAGGAGGTCCCTTTCTTCGCTCATGGTCTCCATGTCTCCAAACTCACTTATGGGGGTGGAGGAGCAATGGCTTTCACAGCCTGTGGAAAGAAGCTGTGCTTCAGTCTGTTGGTTCGTAGATTTAATTGTCCATATCTTTTGCCAGATGGGAGGTGGGAGAGCAGGAAGTATCGAGGGTGTGTTGGGTCCTTTGCAATATTAGTGGCCGCCTTCTGGAGTTGACACGTGTATAAATCCCTGAGGGGGGAAGTGCGGTGCCAATGATTTACTCCCACTGTAGGTCCCTCCTGTTTTCTACCGTGCAGCTGGTGAACCAAGACTGTGCAGCAGTAGGTCAGGAGGCTCTCAGTGGTGGCTCTATAGAAGTTGACCAGCAGATGTTGAGGGAAGTGAGCATTCCTGAGTTTCCTGAGGAAGTGTAGTCTCTGATGTGCCTTACCCACCTGGTAGGAGCTGTTGGTAGTCCAGGTAAGGTCAACAGAGATGTTCACACCAAGGAACTTAAAGCTCTCCACCCTCTTACCTCCTCTCCGTTGATACAGGCGCCAGAGAGCTCAGTGTGCATGGATCATCTGAAATCCACAAGACTGAGATAAATGTCTTTAATATCTGTCGCTGTTATTGAGTATTTGTCCTTATAATTTCTTTATTTCTGCATAAATGTGGCCTTTGACATGCTCACATTTTACATGGAAGTGGGTGAGATGAACAGATTCAATTTATGAAAATGTTTTAAAACTGGTCATTTTAAAGATTAAGATAATTCAAGATAACATATACTTTACTGTGCAGAAATCCAGAGTCTCTAAAGCATTCACAAAATATAAGTAATCATGTTGGATATTGATATCTAAGACTCCATTAACTCTTTATCTTTACGTGGAAGGAGGAGGGGCATTGTTTATATATTTACCATGTGAAAACATACACCCAACTTCAATATTTACACAATTTCCCTTCAGGAATTATGGAATTGACAGAAAGTGTTATTGAATACTGAAAGCATGACATATTTCATAGATAATAAATATTAACCTTGTACTTAACGTTTAGCTTTGAAATTATTTGTTCACAAAAATAAATATTGACTCTTGATGAGGAAAATATAAGGTGAAACCACTAGAAATGAATACCAAATTCAGTGAATTAAACTCTTTATATTTTGATTTTCCTGTACACTGATTTACAATGTCATCTATCATCTTCTGATAAAAGTTTGGGTAATGCAGAGATTTTTTTCCTTTTCGTCTTTCAGCTTTTCACCTTAGGGTCACCTCAGCTGATCATTTGTTTCCATCTGACCACGTCTTCTCCATTGTCCTCTGTGACACCAAACAAGTGGTTATTGTTTTTCATCACTTTCACAAATCTCCTCTTGGGTCTTCCTCTTTTTCTCCTGTCTGACAGTTCCATCTGCAGCATCCTTCTACCATTGTATTCACTATCCCTCCTCTTTATATGTCCAAACCATCTTGGTCTCATACAATGACAGTTCCACTGATCTTAATCATCCTTGTCACTTCTCAGGAAAATTTCACCATCTTCAACTCTGCTACCTCCAGCTCTTCTTCTTGACTCTTGGTCTGTGCCTCTGTCTCCAAGTCGTGACGCCTGTACTTCTGTACAGGCCTCACTTCCGTCTTTTAAACCTTTTACTCTGTGCTACTTATCTGACGTGGATAACGTCAGTGACTCTTTTGCATCCATCGCACCCTGCCTTCTCCCTCTCCTTCACCTCTTATCCACACTTCCCCTTGCAGAGATGTTTCATATACATGTGGACCACTGAGCAAAAATATTAGATACTTTTAATTGCATATGATGGCAAAATTAAACTTTCACAACAGATACATTCATAATTATTTAAATAATTGTTCCAAAATGTGAATTTCCCTGCGATTATGATCTTAATGAAACTTACTGCACTTATAGAAATGCTTCAGTGTTTCTGTGTTTAAAATCCTCAGTTTGGATAGTGTTTATACTACCATGTGCATACTTTACATTTTTGCCTATCTTCATCTGGACAGGCTACAGCCCAATGTTGACACGAGACAGAAACAGCTGGCGGCCTGGTGTTCGCTGGCCCTGTCCTACTGCCGGCATCAGAAGCTCTACACCCTGGACATCATGGAGGCGCAGGAAAGCCCCGTGTTCAACAACAAGAAGATAGAACGTATCCTGAAAGCCCAGATGGGATGCAGTCAAAGCCAGAATCTTTCTTTTATAATTCTTTAAAGAGTTTGATCCAGCATCTTTCTGAACTGCTGCTTGGAAAGCAAGTGTTTATTATCGCTTGTGGCAGAATGGTTAAATTTAGATCACTGCTGAGGAGTTTATTGACTCCTTCCTTTTATGGGATATAAAATTCCACACACAGGATATTAATGTTGACACACATTGCTGAGAGTGTCGCTTTTACAAGCTTATTAGGACAGGGGCACCTTTGTTGCTGCCCCTTATATCTCTGCGGTATCCTGCTTTGATTAAATTAATTCTGGTCATTTCCAGATTTCCCTCTTGGCTGCAGCTTGACATATAAAACATATATATCTCATTTGCCCTTAATGGAGTTACAGGAAAACTGTCAATGGAAGCAATTCAGATTGTTTTTGAGGAATTGAGGAAAAAAGGTAAATCTTAGTTTGTCTTTATTTTGATTTTTTTTTTTTTAGATCAAAAATACTTGTTTAATGCTGTCAATACCAACTTCAGCAGTAATAATTTTGGCATTCTGTGATTTCAGGCAACCTGGAATGGTTGGATAAAAATAAGTCCCGTTGTTTAGTCATGTGGAGACGACCAGAGGAATGGGGCAAGTTGATATACCAGTGGGTAAGTTGTAAAAACTACCTCGTTGCTCATTTGTGGGGACTGATAGAAAAGCAGAAATGGTATTTGTAGCACCAAGAGCTTAATATTGATTCTGCCACATTTTGATATTATACTAATAAAATGTTTAAACCTCCAAGATAAATAACAAAACAAAACAAAAAAGCTCTAAACTACATCACATAGCACTATCCATTTATTTACAAGTAAGAAATTAATTAGATTTTTATAACTTTTTGGATGTAATGTAGTACAAGTTAACACAATTTACTGAGGTGTCAATGAAGCGTCTGTGACATACGTTGATCTAAATACCACACACACACACACACACACACACACACACACACATGGTTTCCAACCATCTCTTTGTACTTTTTTCCAAAGCACCTGGTTTTATAAGGAAATGTAATCCAGTCAGCTCAACTTCACCCTCTCCTCCAGACAACGCGTCTTACTTGAGATCTGACCTCCAACTTTTAGCAAACATAGAAAGAAAAGATTTTGATGCATACTGATGTTTTATTGCCTTATGAGAAAACATACCCAAGCAAGCCTGAGAGCTCACAAATGCACAGAGAGCAGACAAAGCTCGCGCAAGCACACACCAAAGTGAAAGAGAAGTACTTCTGGTTTTATCCCTAAATGCTTCATTTCCATCATCTACGCTTTGATCACAGAGACTTGGTAGCGATCCACTTTCCAGGCGTGGTCTGATAACAATTCATGTTTTGGATTGACCTAGTTTGTTCCGACTTAGCACCACAGATGGGATTCCTGAAGCAACGTAGCAACCAGCTGGTGGGTAATAAACCAGTCAAGAATCCCAAATTCCTCTGTCGGCTGTATAGGTGACAGGTTTCACTGCAGCTCCAGTCTTCTGTGTCCTTATGTCTTCAAAGGTTAACGTTAGGGACTGGATTTGAAAAGGACTGCTTGTGATTTGTTTTTTAATTCTACGATTAGCACTAAATATGCATTCAACGTCAACTGCCAAATTAGATTTACAAACTTCCAACTGGTGGAAAAAAAAGAAAGAGTCCAAGTTAAAAGTTAGATTTCCTTGCAAGGGTATAAAACATTGGTCACAATTAACTTTTGTCTTTTTTAAATAACCTTTCCTCTTATTGAGACCATTATTTAGGTGTTTGAAGCCACTGCCAGCTCAAAAAGTCTGATACGCCTGTCATTTAGTTCGGTTTAGTTCTGAAGGTTTCTCATTCCGCGAGACGTTCAGATCTTCAGTAAAGGGTGACCAGGTCCAGATCATATTCCCATCTGCAGCTCCATCCAACTCCACAGTATTCCCTGTTGGCTGGACCTTGAAAATGGGTAACATAAAGCTTTTACATCAAGAGGAGCACACCGGGATATAAAGTTACAGTGAAGCCTGGTGGCTCCATCCTCCTTAAACCATCTGCTACAAGCAGCTTTGACAAAACATGATTAAAACGGTTGTTTTATACCTCCGTGGTATTTGACCAAAGCATGTCACAGATGTTTCGTCACCTTTTGAAAAAAGAAAACAAACAAAAAAAGACATAATAATAATAATAATAATAATAAACATATGTCTCATACATATATAATAGAAGAGCTACACATAAATATTTAATAAACAAGTTTTCATTTCCCACTTTTGAGGTATAAAACTACAGAATGACTTGAAGCTGAAATTGTGTAGAAATACATATTTCTGAGCTGGGCTCATATCTAATAAAACAAAAGGATAAAAACAGAGAAAACAACCGCCTACTAAAATGACAAGAACAACAGTTCCACCTCTAAATATTGTAAAACTGCTATATCTTCTCTCTGGAAGGAAGTGCTGCATCTCTGCAACTGAATAAGTGGACATGTTGCTCCCTGTGTTGACTAAAACATTGATGCAAAAAAGAAAACAAGCTTTTACTGATTTTTAAAATAAAGGCAAAAAAGTAAATGATTAATATCGTGGAGGTCTACTCAGCTGGATGTCATTTGGGCTGGTTCAGTGTGAAATTCTGATGTCTTTGGACAATCAGGGGTCAGGGGCCTCATCTATAAAACTGTGCACGGGTTCCTTACTAAAAGTGTACGTGAGCCCAAAAATATTCCGATTTATTAAACCGTGCGTGCACACAGGTGCAAGCAGTTTAAGTCCGACTCTTCCTGGAAGTTTGTGCAGGTGCATTTGGCTCATATCCCGCCCTACACAGCCACATTCTTCCATAAATGGTCAAATCAAAGTACCACATGAATAGTTCTGCATATATATAAGCCAGCTGATCGGCAATTTAAGCTCATTCATGAAAACTGAGAAGAAAAGAAATGTAAATTCATGGAGACTGAAGTCAAGGGGGAAGCTCACAAGAACATTTGCCTTGGGGGTCACAGTAGCGGAATCACAAATAAACGAGTGGTAGCGGGTTGTTGTGGCGGTGTATGATGTCTGTGAAGTGATGAGTGTTTTATCTGAAATTTCTAGCTCATTAAAAAACATATTAAAAAATGAATCTTGCTTAAACGCTGCATGACACGTTCACGTTGCCTTGCTCCCTGTTGAAACTCTTACTGTCGGGGAGGGAGCTGTGCGTCAGGGTCGTCATGGTGACGGGGATTGAGGCCAGGTGGAAGAGGAATGGCTTTCGTCAGTTGTGTAGGACACCACATGCCCTGATTATTCTGCACACATTTTTGGGGTGGCGTAGCAGTCTGCCCCCCCCCCAGTTTTCCCCAAATGTCTCCAAAATTCTCAAGGATCAGAATTTGCGTGCAGGTTCGCACATTCTCCCGTCAAGTTTGTTTTGATAAATCACAACCGTTGCGTAGAAAGTGACCTATGCAACTTTCAGGCCCCGTTTTGTACGTGTGCAACACTTATAAATGAGGGCCCAGTTGGTTTTGATGAAGCTGAATTCACAAGTTCAGGTTTAACTCTGAGTCGTCAGTGTCAAGAAACTGGTTAACTTTATCACCAAGGTTAACTCTTATACTTCAGATAAGAGACAGTGGACGTAAAATCACTGCCTTTGGACCAATCAGTACTCTTTAAAGATGAAAATTGAAAAAATGAACTTGATGCATGGAAAATAAAAGTGTCTGTTTGCTACCTTTTTGACATTAACGTGTTAGGATTAGTTAAGCCAGGTAACAATGTTTTATAATAGTAATGATCACAACTGTTGGTAAGAATATAAGCTCTGTGTTTATCTATTAACATCCATCTTTTGGCACCTCAGGTTATAAAGGTTAATATATAAACAGCCACTTCAAGATTTATTACAAGAAATAACAAAAATAAGACCCATTTTATACAAGTGGCTAATGTGTGATTTTTAAGTCAAAGGAGGACACGACATGTGACGTTAATAAGAGTTACTGGACACATCAATAAGGGCTGCGGTTAGACGTCACAAATGTTTTAAGTTTAAAGACGACATAAACACCACAGCCACGGAAACACAAAACAAACATTAAGCAAATCAAAAACGTGATCATTTTTCTACACCGATGTTGAACGTAGAGTTTAACGTTGTTCTTAATGCCATGGGACTAACGAGTCAGCAGAACCATGAATCTGTGTTCAGTCTCAGACGTCAGTGTGTTTAAATGTTGGATTGTGTTAAAGAGGTGTGCCGGTGGTTTATGAGGATACTTCTTATCTTATCAACAGCTTTTATTTTAAAAAAAAAAACAAAAACTTAGAAATTATGCTTTGCTAAAAAGTGCTGTCTGTATAAGCTTACTCCTCCTAAAATATATGTTTGGACGTTTTATGTCATAGTTTGTTTTTAAATAGTATTGGAGCTCGTAGTTTTAAAGAAAATTCTTACTCCTTGTTTTAATGGTCTTTTCATGATGTTTATAGACTTCTGTCAGCTTTTACTATCGCTGATCACAACTGCATATGAAAGATGTGAGGCAACTGACTAAACACTAAAACTAGTCCAGCAGAGATGGTTTACTGTTAAAATCATTTGTCAAAACTTTATAGAAGTTTGTCTTTAACCCCTCAATGGCTCATCTGTCATATTTG
>JAOWBL010000011.1:10085699-10097767 GCA_028564865.1 Zenarchopterus dispar | reverse complement strand
TGAGTGTTTGCTGATAAAACCCTGAGTGTGCGCTGGTGGGACAGGTGGAGCCCAGTGTGGCCTTGGCCGATAGCGGTGTCTCGTTTCAAAAGAAGCTCTCCGGTGCGTGGATCTCCCCCTGCAGGGCGAAAACCACACACCCCTCTGCTTCTATCTCCAAATCACGCTGATCGGATGACGCAGAAGAAAACTAGTAGTAAAACGACTCCTCACGCTTATCTTACCCCGAAAGAGCTCAAGAGGGGGTTTATAAGTTGGCAAAAACATACTTACATTCAAGCTTCAAAATAAAACCAAAGGCTTGATCAGCTTTTATGTTTCTGACTTTTACACCTTTCACGTGTTGGTGCCACGTTCGTTTTAACGATTGGCTTATTTTTGGGAGTGGTGTGGCAGATCAAAACTCCACAGAAAAACGATACAATTCTTTTTTTTTTTTTTAAACGAGTGTAAGTGAGGCATTACTGCTGTGATCAGAAGGTTAACAGTCCACCCAGAGAGCTGTCTCTGCGCGTCGAAGCTGCGTGGGGCGGAGTTGGGAGCGCACACTGAGCTCGCAGGACGCACAACCCACCGCAGCTTTGTTGATATTGGAAGATCCGTCCGTCCACGGGAGAGTATGGCATAAGTCTTCGTCAAGAGAAGAGGACAGACAAGTATATGGCCGAGACTGTGCGTGAGCGCGCGTCCCGTCTTTCCTGAGAGCGATTCTGCCCCGCAGCTGTGATGAGTAAGTTCTTCATTTTCTACGCGTTTTTCTCCACACTTGGTCACATCTGCAGGCAACGGCAGCTCTCACGTTGTTTAGTCTTGTCCGTGATTTGACCGTCTATGTTGTGGACACGGTTTGTTTTCAATCCACGGGCTCCACTGACCTGGATTTTTGAGTAACGGTGCCTTGTTGTCGTTTTCAGATTTAGGATCTAAACTGGGACGACTGTGAACCTGCCCACGATGTCTCACGCTCAAGTTGAGATCCCAGGACGCGGTTTCCCAGGCCTGTCCGTGGACATGACCGACGACTGCCTCCGGGTCCCGTCCGTGCTGAGGACGCACGGCTTGGGCGCACGGAGGAACTCTTACGGGCTGCAGAAAATCAGCATGGACATCGACTCGCCCCTGTACAGCGGCGTCCTGTCCAAAGCCTTGTCCTGGTCAGCTGAGAACATCCTAACCCTGGCCGAGTCCAGGGCAGAGGACGAGAAAGCCGACGACACTCCGCCGCCGTCCTCCCCGCTCTCCGGCTCCACGGTGGACGCGGGCGGCCGCGGGCCGGACGCCGGCTCCGCGGGGGAAAACTGGAACCTGGCCCCGACGTCCGGCGCCCAGGAGGGCAGCACGGATTCAGAAAACGAACTGCAAAACCGAAAAAACAAGAGTCTGTCTCGCATCGCGTTTGATAGCCAGTGGGAGCAGGAGGAGAAAGAGGACGTGGAGACCAAAGCCGTGGCCACGTCTCCTGATGGACGGTATCTCAAATTCAACATCGAGATCGGAAGGGGGTCTTTCAAGACCGTCTATAAAGGACTGGACACGGAGACCACAGTGGAGGTCGCGTGGTGTGAGCTACAGGTGGGTGTTTTTTGTTTTTTTAAACTAAACATCAAACTAACAAAAAAATAAATAAACTAAAGCAATAACTTCACAACCAGCAATATTTGTCACATTTTCAGATATGTTTTAGCCATGCAGTGATATCCACTCTTTGCCTGCTTTACTGCCCCACTCAGCCCACGGTGGTGATGTAAAGCAGCTAATCTGGTGGATATTATTACTTGCTGACCTTGAGTCGGGCTGTGCCAAGCCCTTGCACTAACCCAGGTCAGTCTGTTAGCAGTCAGCTCCAGCTCAAGCTCTCTTCCCACCATGATCCCCTCTAATCTCCTTTTTCATTAACAAACAGTGACACCGAGGCTCCCTGAATGCCTCATGAGCAAACAGACGACTGAGAGGTGACAGATCATTCCTATGCGCCTCTGATGACTTAGCATCCGACTTGGCATGTGAGATATTTCTGCGCATTTCTTGCACATGAAGTCAGAATGGTCAACAGAGAAGTTGGATGCTGTAAAAGCGTTGAGGTGTCCATACTTCCAGTGCCACAGAGTTTGGCATGCAGCCTCAGACAGCCTGGGCAACAGCTGCCTCCTCTCTTGCTTCCATGATGTGATAGCACAGAAAGATTAAAGATTTAAGCTTTAATTCCATCCTTACCGTTTGTTTTTGGATGCTGTTGGTACTTAGCAGCCACGTGAGCCTTCACTGCCTCCGTGTTGAGTTAATTGATTATTTTTGAAGCATTATTTGTTATGCATGCTACAGTATATCCCACCACTGGTGCCAGTATAGGACTCCAAAGCTCCACTAAGAGATGAAGAATGTACCTCCACCTGCCACTGGTGTTTTACGCCCTCCAGTCAGATACAAGTGACAGTACACCACTATTGTGGTCTTGGATTTCAAGCATACCCCTTATCTTGAATGTTGTACAGATTTTTTTTTTATTTTTCCCCCCTGCTTTTATGGCCAAAGGCCATTTTGGAAACAAGCATGCTATTTCATCTCTTCGCTTGAAACATGAGCTCTGTTAAGCCCCTTAATCGTTCCTAATAAGCTTAAAGGTGGCCATTGTCGATACGGTTACAGTTGTGATAAGTTAGCCTCAAAGGGAGACTGAGCTGCAGTCATAAACGCAGCCGCCACTCCGTCTTCACCGTGTCCCCACCATGCCCGAGAGAAACGTGAAAGCTCACTGTTGGTGGCTAAACACAATCACTCCCGTAATGTTGATGGAGCAGCAGTTGAAGGTGCGTCATCACAAGTCAGCTACAAATGCCTTAAGCTCTTTTAAATATGTATTATAGAGCCTGAGATGTAATCGGTCGGAAGTTGAGATCAGCTCTTTCGGATGCGAGGAGGCTTAGGCGATATCTGCTTTGATCGATTCCTGCTCACACAGCTTGTACTTTTAATTCATTTGGATTTTACTGAAACACACGAAGGCATCCTCTGGTGTAAAGTGTAGTGTCAACACTGTCACTGGAGGCAGGTCTTTCTGGGTGGTGTCCTAAGGAACTTTTTGTGCAAGTGCACAATACACAAACAAAACATTCAGATTCTTCCATGGCATGCAACACAAAAGGTGGGTCTCGTACAAAATGAGCTTCCTGTTAGTGATCATAAATCAAATGGCCTTAAATCAATTCAGTGGAATAAAGTGGAAAAGTAACCACAGCCTTCTGTGAGCTTAAATCAGAAATATTTAGGCCTCCATAAAACAGAGGGATGGTGTAAAATAATCCAGTCATTTGGGGGGAGGAAGGGGGGCATCTTTCACTCACGAGGACATGATTGATATGCTCCTTATCAAGTTCTCCTAAACAAATGCATTTGATTAACTGATTTTGTGTAACCTCCCTGTGAAAGCAGAAGTGTGTTTAGGCGTGGATTCACACAATGCCAACAAGGAAAGACATCATTAATGATCTTAGAGAAGCAGCTGTAGCTGCCCATCAGTCTGGGTTACAGGGCTAAAAAATCCAGTTGATCATTCTGCAGTGAGAAATAGTGTTCACAACTGGACTATGTTTATGTCAGTTCACAGACTTATCAGGAGTGACTGTTTAAACAAGTTTGTCCCAAAGTCAGACTGATCAATGCACAGAGAAATGGTTAAAAAAAAAAAAAAAAACTCAACATTTTCTTTGGCCAAGCAAACATACTCTCACATTCTCCATATCTAGTCTCCTTTTTCATCATTATTTTTAAACACACTGTAATCAGTTCAAACTTCATTTTCACTACAATCCTATAAAGCACTGTTAACACTCAGACATGTGATCTTGTGAGCTGATACTCAGTTGTTTCTTTTTTACCCTCCAAAACAATCTCAATGTAGAACTAACATATTATTCAGTTTGTCACACCTTGTGTTACGAGCACACCTCGTTTTTGAAATGGTGATGTATTAACCGACTACGGTACTCCCTCTACATCTTTGTAAAGTTTGTTTACATTAACGTGCTAAGACAGTAAACTGTTAGTGCTGCTAAAAGAAACAAGGCAAAAAAAAAAGAAACCTTTCCAGGTGGTAGCTACCTAGCAACCCTGACCCCCACCGATCCACAGGTGACCGGGCTGCCATATAGGACAGGCAGAATGGGCTTTGCAGGAAATGTAGAGGCAATAAATAATGGATGAGCTGCTCTGTGGTCCCTTTCACTTCCTGTCACACACTGTTAGAGCAAGGTAGCAACGAGAAACAGTGTCCAGCTTTAGTGTGGATTTGCAGTGACATGTCTACTTGTAGGACTGTCCATCAGACCTGAAGAGCGCCTTGCAAGTCCTCGCTTGCTATAATGAGCATGGATCTCACTCCCCCATACCGCACAGGTGACTGTGAGTGCAGCAGGCCAGTGAGCTACTGAGTAACTGATAGGAATGAGAGCACTGACGCACAAATCCTTCTTGCAAACGGCATTGGTTGCAAAATACCTGATCTCATTCAAGGATGGCGGTTTCCAACGTCTTCTTCCACCTTGCAGCAGACACTCGAAACTCTCGTGTTTCATTTTCAAACACAAAGCAACACGCATTATTTCCTCATGTTCCCCTGAATGCGAGGCTCCGTCCACCTGTATTTTCAGCTATTTCCGTGTTTATGAGGGACCTGCTTCACCAGACGCTGTCTTGAGTGCATTTGAAAGCACCGCAGCATCTACAACCCATTCACCTTCTACTGGGATGCATAAGCGCAGGCTGGGAGCCAGTTTTCTGCTGGTTATAATGAACCAGGTTTTGTTGATTCTTATAAAATGGGTGAGAGGACATTTCATGCTTAAATCCTTTTTTAAAACATATAAAACTTCATACTCGATCTAGTCGTCACAAATTGGTGCTTGAGGATTGTTTTAGTCCAGAAATTGTACTTGAGCCACATGGAGGAGTTGATTTTATCGTTGCCAGAAGTTTCTCAAACACTGAGTATTTTACAACTAATCCAAATAACCCTTAAAGAGGATACCTTTTTGCTGTTGATTTCATCTGCATGTTAATTAGAGGTGGGACAAAATATCTATATGGCAAAATGTCATCGTCTTTGTGTGTGCAACAAAGCACTCAGAACGAATTTTCCCTGCTGTTCCTGTTTCCTGGCTCTTCAGGGTGGTGCTGAACCTGAATCAGGGAAACTTGACCAGAAGTTGCCAGTGTGAAGGCAAAGGGAGAAGTTACAGTTATTTCCTAGCAACATGTACAAACTATTTCAGAATCGCTGTATCGTGATATTATCACATGTGTTGCATCGTATCGTGAGGTTCCCTGTCATTCCCAGCCTTTATGTTGAAGTGTCTCCAGAAAGCATAGTTGTGTGAAGGCATAAAGGGAGGCTGTGGTGGCTGAACATTTATATCAGCCCTGCAGCAGTTGGATGACTGGAGGCGTCACTGAAGCAGGAAAAGTGGGCTCTTGAAAGGAGCTCAAAGCTGTCCTGTTTGAACCCACGTTAAAAGAGAAGAAAAACAGAATCAGTTAACCCGGTAAAACCCTATTCCAGTGAAACAGCTTCACAAGTTGCCCTCGCATGAGTTATGGTGTGAAACAAAGGAGCATAAATCTAGTGTGGCACAAACTTCTGATTTATGTTGTCGCTCTCTCTCTCTCTCTCTTGCGTTGGCCAGAGCCTCAGAGTACAAGCCTGGCCGTGGAACCTTTATCTGAGCGTGGCTAGCGTTCAACGACAAGCGGCGGGCTTCCTATCAGCTCCACGTAGCCAACACCAACATCCTTGTCGGGCCCACTAACAGCTTATCAGAGCCAGCTCATGCTCTCAGAGGGAAAGTTAAAGAGCCCCACAGTGATGGCCCACATTTACACTTGGCAGAAACGTCACTTTGACCCGGGGCTTGCTTGTTTGTGTGTTTGCTTGCACGAGGCCACGCAAAGAGAGGCCGCACAGTAAAACATGATTGCTCTGCAAGATATGACTTGTCTGCATCAGTCAGATTCCAGTCAGGACTGAAACAGGGTAAAATGGTCTCACTGGCTGCTGCCTTTGATGGTATGTGAGTGTCAGATTTAGGGTGGATACTGTTGGCGCAAGTCCAGGCAGCTGGACGGCTCTTTGAGTTTGGGCCTGATGGCATTAGGGGAGTTTGTAATGTAAACTAAACACAGCATGAAGGTGAGCATGTGTGTGTGTTTCTATGTGTCGAACTGCTGGTTACTGTGGTCTGCTCCTCAGTGATATTTGCTAAGATAAGGCACCGAAAAATGAAGCTCCTTTTTATTACTATGTGCTAGTAGTTTTCTGTTTATCTGCAAGATAAATTTTTAAAAACATATTTCCAGACTGTTCTGTGCAGGTTATTACTAAGATCTGCTTCTTATCATTAATAATAATAATACTAATAAAAAAAGACAGGCAGTGAAGAGAAGAGATTATAGCTTTTTTTTCCATCTTGTTGACGTAATGACAGAGCTATTGTACTTTTATGTGCAAAAATGTAGTTTTGCTAAAGCCTCTCCCCCCCGCTGAGTCACTGCTTTTATTGGGTTTTCTCAGTCGATCGATTGTTCATGTGAGAGATTTCATTAAAAAAAGTCCAGATTTGTTTAAAGTTTTCCAGCTCATAACAGGAATATTCTGGTAACCCATGTTTTATACAGCCACTTGTTCTGCTTCACCTTTTTTTTTTTTTTTTTTTTTCAGCTGGAGCTCAGTGGAGGGCTTTTTTTTTCTTCTCTCTCTTCTCTGTTTACCCCCCGAGGTGTTTTTGAAATGACCTCAATTTCCATTTCTTTGCAAGAACCCTTTTGAATTTCTAATAATTACATTGCCTTTTTTAAAATTTAGATTTTGACCCAAGTCCTGGCGTGTTTTCTTTTGTTTCTGCACTGAACATACCTCAGCGCCGCATGTGTTGCCGTATTTGACTTGGACAAGCCCGTAACTCTCAGATAATCTTCCAGAGCCCCGTCTTTAGATGCACATCAAAGCAGATATTCAGAAAGACCTGAATGCACGTTAAGCTTATGCAAACAGTGGAGTAACAGCAGGTTAATTGAATGTCAGACTGAGTAAGATGGGACCAGAAAAAACCTTCACCACAGTTTGTATAAGGATGATATCTTATTTTAGGCTTCACCTGTGAAAATCACCTACTAAACTGTAACCTGCTTCAAAATATGTCAGACAGAAACAAGTGATTTCTGAAGTAATTTAAGCAAAATATGTAACTATGAACTCATTTTGTGTTTGTAAAAAGTTGGGGCCTCTATTGTTGTATTTTTTTAAATTTATTTCAGGATATTTTATAATAGAGGCATGCTATTTTGATTCACAATGTGACATGTTTTTGTCCCGATGAAACGATCAAATTCGTACTTGAAAAAGATGTTATCTGTGTGGCAGCAGATGTTGCTTCAAATGTGCACTTAAACATTAACGATAGAGTCACAGATGTGCACTTAAACAGCTCCGGTACTGTTGAACGGTGAATTTTGAACTGCCTGCTGTAAATAAGTATGCTGCCACTAACTCTCCTCTTTAGGATGGTGCAAGCATGCGTGATTTCCAAACTGAACTTCACATTTTTCTTGATCCAGGTGCTGAACATGGAAGCTGTCTTTTATGTTATTGCTCATCTTTGGTCTTTCCTTGGCTTTATAGTGTTTTAACTTATATTCATGGATGTAGCCATGGATTAGCAGTAGCTTTCAGAAACTCTTCAGTCCTTCATGTCTTTACATCTGAGACCCACGCTGAGACAGTTACTGACCTGTTGCCAATTTTTTTTCTTTTTCTTTTCCCTGCATTACACAAGTTTGTCCCTCTTTCTTTCTTTTGTTTGTACTCTATAGCGGCTCTCAAGTACGAGCCATCTGAGCTGTTGCTTTGGAAGTATATGCATTTCAGTATTTACTTCTGGCTTTGACGTTGACATAGAGTCCCAGGGCTTTGGGAAGTTGAAGTCTTGCAAATGTACACAAAAATACAAGTACACGATCAGGCTCTTCTGTCGTCTGTTATGTATACATATTTTTTCACTAAGCGAATTGCCTTTTTATCTACTATTATCTTTTAGTGTGGTGATGTAAAGACTTTAGCCTCAGCCTGTGTGTCTGGACTGATGACACACAAGCTGGTCCCTCACAGTCTCAGTTTAAGATTTTGACTGGTCACACATCAGAATTCATTTATTTTTTTCACAGTAATTCACCTTTTCTTCCTTTTTTGTTGGCATTTGGACTTTTTCAGGATAGACTGGTGATGCGACCACATTTATTTCGCTATTGTCAGCTTCAGGACGGAAGACAAAAAGGTCTTTTGGAAAGACATTCCTACCACAAGAAAATGTCCTCTCGCTGCTGAGCTTCTTCAGCTATGCAAGACTGTAACCCATTACTTTGTGGGGAAACATGTGGTTACCCCACAGTCTGGGACCTTGAGTCCCGCTTCCTGAACAAACCAAAGGCCTCAGGCTTTAAGAGGTGTCAGGGCGCTGCAGCCGTAGCTGGAGAGGGAGAAGACGAGGTTACTGCTGGTCATTTAAGCAATGATTGTGTGTGCGTCAGAACATGCAGGATGGAGGTGTTGGGGTTGCTCATATGCTCGAAGCTCGTGTGTTCTGGGATGAATTGACCAATAGTGTACAGTAAAAGCCCGTTTGGGGCCCTGCACCTTTCAATACTTATCAGCAAACACTGTAATGTGTTTTCTCAGTCAACAAAACCCTGAATTTGTGTTTCCCCCGAGAAGTAAATGCCGCTGTGGGTCATGTGGGTTTCTAAAGCTGTTTCTTGCATTCACAGGTTTAAAATATTCGTCAGTGCTCTCTTACTGGACACTCTTGTGCAACTGGTCAGGGATGCATAAATCCTTGATGCAGTCGCCTTCCCGTGACTGCAGCACCGCTCGCATACCATCACTTAGTAAACTATATCCGGTCCTGGTCGCCAGTGGCACTCGATAGCACGTCCATGTTTGTCAGCGTAACACTACGCCGCACGCCCTCCTGCAGTCGCAGCTAAAGGGCACTGCAAATCAAGTCATTACCAGACATTTGTCTTGAACACATGTTTCAGAGTTTCCTTCAGTTTGAAACAGAATTATTTCATTATGAAGTAAATACAAAGAATTTTGCAACCCTTTCCACGGGGCTGGAATTTCATGTGATGCTCAAAGGCTTTTTATCTCCCCTGAACTCACGATAAGTAATTGTATAAATAAAACGCTCCTCACTCGCTGGCTACAGAGACCAGGATGACTTTAAAGGGCTGACGTTCATCTGGTGTTCTCACAGCGAAACTGTAGTTTCCTGCAAAGCACGGCATATGTGGAGCAATTCTGTCCTCAGGTCTTCAACACCCCCAGAGAAATACATGTTACATGTGAATTACTGACAGATAATTACCATCAGCCATTTCTAAAAGACACCTCTAGGCTTACCAATGTTATGAGAAGGCAAAAAAAAACAAAGTCAAACAATAACTATTTTCACTATGCTTAAACAAAACAGAAGAATAGTCTTCTTCTTTGGCCTTCTAGGCAGTTACTGTGTGGTTACACACCTTTAAAACCTGCCAATCTGGTACATGAATACGAGGCGAATTGTCTGTGGCAGCTCTGTGGATAATTATCGCAAACATTTTAAAATAATTTGGGCTGTGGGTTTACTGAGTTCATCTACACCAGTGGGAACAAGCTTGCATTTGATGGGTTGTGTTCAGATCATAAAACAGATTTCTGTAGTTTTTAGCGTTCATAGCTTGCTATTACCGCCATCTCATCGAGAGGTCAATGGCAACATTCAGATGAGCTATTTTTATTTCATATTCTTTCTATAAATATGGTCTCCAAAAGCCCACAGTCTGATCGGTTTTAACAGGCTGCATGTTTGCTTTCGTCCTCTTGCAGCAGAAGTGGACACGACGCTAAAACACGAGAGCCTGTTCACTTTACAAGTGATTTTAAAACAGGCTTTTTAATAATAGCTGTCAGTGTGCAGGATTTGGAACTGCTAAATATATAGCGTCTATTTGTGGAAGTGCAGGAATGTCACATGACACGCCGCTTGTTTACTGATTTGTCTTCTGCTGCTCTTTTGAAAGGTTTGTTCACATCAGTTTGTGTTAAATCTCACATTTGTTACAACAAAAGACAGTGGTCCGTCTGTCCGTTGTTTAGACCGTCTTCGTACTCGTTAGAGTCTGCTGGAGTCTCTCCCAGCTGTTACCGGGCCAAAGGAGGGCCATTTCAAAAGTTCAAATATACCAATAGTAATTATTTTCAATAATGATCATATTGATTTCAACATTATTAATATTCCAACCTGACCATCAGTCACACTTGTAACTGATCTTATCGATGACCCCATAGCAAAGCTCTTTTCACCTTTCTCTTCTTGACTGCTTTTTTTCTATATTTTTTTTCTCTCAAATACCATAAAACCGAGTCCTTGAGGCATCTTGTGATCGTTCTGCGGTTGACTGGATTTCCTCACTAGAACAAAGTGTTAGTTCCTTTCACAGTCCTCACCTCAAATTGCCTTCATGAGAAGAGCTAGAATACACCCATGCATATGAAAGTCCACTCGCTCGCGGGCTTATTTGGTCTGACCGGAGCAAGAATGTCCTCTCGTCTCAGTTTAACTTGACCCATCTCTGACGTCAGCTGAGAGGTGTCACAGGTCAAACTGACCTCCAGGTGCATCCAGCACCCACGCTGAGTGGTAAGCCCGAAGATGACGAGATGTTTGGTTTTTTTGATATATTGTAGTCTGAAATCTCCCTGAGAAAGTGAGACGTAATTTGTTCTTTTAAACTTCAGAAATTTCAACCATTTTACATTTTGTTATTGGAGCGTTGAATAAACACGCCAGAGAGCATCTATGGAAAAGATTAGAGATACTATATACATTTTACAACCAAAAGCCATGTCACAATGCTAAAAAAAAAAGTGTAGTAAATGTAGTTTCCAAGGAAAAACTATCGGTTTGTGTCCTTGTCAAACACGATGCTTACTTTGAAAGACGAGACAATTATTGAAGAAGTTCAGTGTTACGAGGGGGGGGGGGACCTTACTATAAGTGCAAATCTGACATAGGCCACTGTTAACCGACGTTTTAATAAAGTACTAAAAGCAAATACTGGACAGGTTAAGATACCAAAGTAAACAGACTATACATCATCTTCCATCTCTCAGATAAATGCTTTTTCAAGAAAAGTGATGCAACACTCCCAGAGGCACCGCACTGCAAAGAGGATGAGATTGCATCTGTGCGATCAAGCCAGACCCGTAGAACAGGCAGGTAGAATCCTTTTACACTGGCCATCTCAAATATTAGATTAAGATGAAATAAAATGTGGAAACAGTGCAACAAATAATTACTTCGAAGACCACTTTTCGCGATTAGAAGACATGAAGGAGAGCAAAATGCTGCAGCTACGTGGTGATTAACCAGGCGCCGCACGTCAAGTCAGGTTCTCAGAGGCAGGTTTTCTGTCCTCAGTCCTTATAAGATTAATGGCTATCCTCCCTCTGCCTGCCCCATTTACAGAACATGCCATGTGTTGTTTTTTGGGTTTTTTTTTTCTTGGAATGAGCACACTACTGCCTCAGTTCTCACCTACGAACATCTAAATGCAACACTGTACCAGTGGAAGTGCCTACGTGCGTGCTTATGCACAGTGCATGTCAGTCATGGCAGCTATGTCGGTTCTGTAGCAGTGAGGTCAGACTATTTTCTTTTCTCGTTTCCTCGTGTCGCCTCTGACCTCAATCCCGTGCTCGCCAGTCCTCGCAGCCTCTGATGGACGGTAGTTGGGTCATTCTCCAGCAACGCGGGCTCAGCCATGTCATTAAAAGGTCTTGGTGAACTCTGCTCTTTATCTGCAGGACTCTGCTCTGCCAGAACGGCTGCAGCCCAGACACGCGAGTTATGGTCTGTTAACAGAACTTTCAAAATAAGATAAGTCACTAAGAGGAAGGAGACGTCCTAAAGGGGTTCACACAAAGGTCAGGAAGGACTTTAAGGTGCTCTAAATGATCATTTTGTCAATTCTACAGG
>JAOWBL010000011.1:10053434-10078172 GCA_028564865.1 Zenarchopterus dispar | reverse complement strand
AGTGGAGTGGCGGAGGTCAGGGCACTCGCTGAGCAGTCGAGTTCTTCCAAAACAAACTGGACAGAAACAGAAAGAGAAAAAAAAAGCATCTTCTGCATGGACCCGTTCAGTGGTCTGATGTGGGATACAGTTAAAAATAAATAAATAAATAAAACGGCACCAATGGTGTGTGACGTCAGTAATCCCGTTATGTGATTGTGTCTGCAAAATTATTAAATGGTGAACAAAATGTATTGTAATTTGGCTCTTATTGGTGATTAATGTAACAATGATAGAAACAGGGTGGATCTAAACTTTCAAATAAACTTCAGTTATACTATCTTCTGTTAAATATAAGCTATTGCTTGGTTTATACAAAAAGTTATAATTTACTGTGTCTTTATTGAACGTAATCGTTAAACGGTGCCATTGCAGGAAGAAACATTTAGCAATCGTTTGGAGCAACAGAAGATGGAACATTGTTTTGCAGTTTCAGATACTTCGGATAAGCGTCTTCAGTAGCTCTGGATCAGACCTGCACAATTTTCAAGGGAACTATTTCTCTTGACATCAGCTCAGACACATTTGTAGGACGTCTGGCGTGAACAGCTCTCTGGAGGTCATTTTATTGCTTTTAAGGACTGGGCCCTTACTGATTTTTGATTTTACTTTGATGATTTCTGTCACTGTCCCGGTGGTGCATCGCCCAGTGTCGAAGCCTCAACCTTTTTCGATGGAAGTTTTGGGGAGTAATCTTCCCTCGACTGATGGCAAGAGATTCAGGCCAAGCAAGTCCAAATCATGATGTTCTCTCCACCGAAATTCACTGTCGGGAGGATGTCTTGATGTGGCTAAGCTGTGTCCTTTTTTCCCCCCTTTAAATACATTAAATGATGAGTTGAACTCTCTTTTCATCAGTCCAGTGATCTTGACTGAGAACCCGCCGCCAAGAACAGGAACCACAATACTAGACCATTTCCACGTCATCTGCATGTTGTCATGATGGATGCCTGAACTCTTGGTACCCTCTCCCACTGTTCAGTTAGTCTTGACTGTCTTCTTCAGAGATCCTTTTTTTTTTTTTTTTTTAGGTCTGATTCACTGCAGCAGAACCTTCTTATGTACACCAAACTTAAATTGTTTGAATGTCTCCATTTATACTGCACAACCTAAAATATTTTCATTATCTGGTCTCCAGATATTAAAAAAAAAAAACCCTGACTCCAGTTAGGTATTGTTTAGGTAATTAGTCTGTGGATTCAGTCCCTTTTTCTACCAGCGTCGTGAATATTTAATGACTGTGTTCAACAAAGACAAGAACAGTGATTGTTGTTTGTGTGAAGATCACGAGCAGATCCCATTTTATGGGAAACTAATGCAGAAAGCGAGTTAATTCAAAGCAGTTCACCTAGTTTTCTTGACAGTGTTTGGATACAGAATAAGTAGAATGGTGAAGTACTTTTAAATCCTTGCGAGTATTTGTCAATGAATACCACATTTTACTACTAAGATGTGGAGTTGTGATGTCCTTTCTCATATCGGTAGAAAATAATCAGATTGGTTTCATCATCAAGTGGAGCGCACCAAAGAAAATCGGTATGGAAACCAGCATACTTCTGAAGATCTTATCCATACCTCCGTCACCACAGGAAAAGAGCTGAGTCGCAAATTCGATTTGGATCAAGAGGGAATTGATTTATCCTGAAGGTGCCTGTAGGACACTGATGCAAACAAAGAAAGCTCTGCACTCGGCTTTAGATCACAGCTTACAGGTTAGGTTTTGCATGAGATGAACCTTTTTTTTTCTTTTTTTTTTTAATCTCTTCCGTTTGGGTTTGCACGCATTTGCGATGGTAACTGAGTTAGGGTGATTATTATGTAACAGATCAGTATTTGTCTTTTGAGAGGAAAAACAAAAGGCGATCTCAGTTGGTCTTCAGGACAAAAGCACATTGTTGTCTTCTCTGCTCTGAGACATGCCAGTGTTATAATGATGATAACATGATGTGGTGTTGAAGATTTTACTGTCAAATACTTTTGTTTGGGTGTGACCGAACATCACCCGGATGCTTCGGTATCTTCAACCCAGACATCTTTTTGACCTCGACTTTTTTTCCGGTTTTATCGTCGCTGTTGTTGTTTTTATTCTGAGGTCGGAACCTGACTGTAATCTTTATGCATTTTCGTGACAGCATTCGCAAAGCTCTGATTTCATTTAACCAATATGGTTTGACCCCCACTCCTCCACCCCCCCATGTGGATAGCGTGCAGAAGCTGCAACTGTTATGAGTAGATAAACCCGTCTAAAGATTAGTTTGAAGTTAAATGCAGGAGAAAGGGGAAGATCTCTTATTTTTATTTTCATGAGCTCCTTGTGTGGATCAATAATGGTGTTTACAGAGACAAATGTCATGCTGGCAGACGGTTATGTAAACATGCAGGCTGGAGTGGCTCTTACTGCTTTGATTTGATCCTCTGACAGGAGCTCATCGTTCTCAATCACTTAATCTGCTTAAAGAATCAGAAATACTTTACTGAATACTTGAAAATATGAAGGCCAATGGAAGAAATGACAAGTATTTTTATTATTTTTTTTATCTCTGGTACTTTCTCAGGGCATTAAACCCGATAGTTTCTACAAAGTCAAAGTCCCAGAACTCAAGGAGATCATCGAGGGCTGCATACGTATGAACAAAGATGAAAGGTAAAAAGTAAAAACAAAAAACATTGCTTTGGAAAATTCCAAACATGATAATTGAAAATAATGCATTATGAGATGTTACTAATGAAAATAACATCAGTTAAAGTGTCAAATGGTCTTCTTCTTTTTACTGCAGGTACACCATTCAGGACCTCTTGGATCACCCCTTCTTCCAGGAGAACAACGGCGTCCACGTGGAGCTGGCGGAGGAGGACGACATGGTGAAGTCCGGCCTGAAGCTGTGGCTGCGCATGGATGACACCAAGAAGCTCCACGGGAAGTACAAGGATAACAACGCCATCGAGTTCCTCTTTGAGCTGTACAAGGACGTGCCTGAGGAGGTGGCGCAGGAGATGGTAGGCCGGGTTTCTGACCGACTTTGTGACTTTCGGTCATTAGAGAGGAAGTGGATTAATTTATCCCAGATGGGATCAGATACAGTAGAGGAGACTTCAGCTACCAATATTTTTTATTGTATTTTATATACTTTATTATCCTTCAAAAAATCTGGCTGCTTTTAGTGAGTTTCTGACCAAAAGTATAGACTTATTGGTTTGGTAAGTCTGTTGGAGGTCATCTTACAGGCCTCCCAAGATTGTTTAACACTTGACCCTAAACAGTGACAGAAACCAAACTTTAATCATCTCTCGGCATCATTATTTTACAGTTCCGTCACGGCACTATAGACGTGTAAATATCCCACAGTGCATACCAGAACACCTTGCACGGTGTGTCAAGGTCAGGGCTCTACGTTTAATCATCGCTAGTTTGAAATGTGAGAGCGTGTCTCAGGAAGCAGCTGAGGTCACGTCTTTAATAATATAATAGCTCCCGTGCTTGTTACAAAACGGGTCCTTACGTTGTCCCGAATCCCCCTGTGGAGGTCATTTTTAATGAAAAAACGTGCCACAATTGCTTGCTTGTTTACATTTTTGCGGTAGATTTCATCGAGATCAAATTTGGTATCAGCAGCCGACATCTAGTCCGGTCGATTTGCTGTAATCTGACTATGTGTTGAGAGGCGTTTTCGGACTGAATGTCCAGTTCTGCTGGACTGTTGGTCGCAGGAGGCGAGTCAACATGCCGGAACGACAGAAGAACGCAGTCTCTGTGTGTTTCAAAGCAAAGACTGTTTGCACAAAAGCATTTTTCAGAATTTGATGCCACAGTTGGTGTGACGAGGTCTTTAAGTGCATCGGACCTGCATGAATTGGTCCACTGCTGCTTGAGCGTGTTTTCTGTCCTACCCTGACTATTCCCCTGCGCTGTTATGCAGGTCGTGCTTGGCTTCGTGTGTGAGGCGGATTTCAAAATTGTGGCCAAGGCCATACGGGACAGAGTGACGGCCATCAAGAGGCAGAGGGAGAAGCTGAGGCGGCTGGCGGAGGAGCACAAGAAGAAGCAAGCTCAAGAGGCGATAGAAGAGGAACCAGAACCTCAGCTGCCTTCGCCTAAACCCGGCGATGCCGTTGCATTGGAGTGTCCCGCCCCTGTGACGCCTCTGGCTCCCATGCTGTCCCCTGTCACCAGTTCTGCAGACTCTGGTGTCAGCTCCACCTGCCCTGCAGAGCCGGACGAGCCTGAGGCGGACCAGAACTTCCATGACCGCCACAACAGCCTGTCTTCTGCAAACTGTGAGCTTCCTAACGTAACACCCCCTACCAGGAACATGTGTCTGTCTGCAGACAGGAACGCAGAGCAGACCTCGTACACACTTTCCAAATGGATAGATTCTGCTTGAGACAAGCAAATAAATATAAACCATTCCATTATGTAAACATGAGTTTGGTAACACTTAAAAAAACACACACCCTCTGAATAAACTCCTTGAACACACTGAAAAGTACATGACATTACCACAAAGGATTAGTAACCTTTCAGGATGTTTTGTTTGGAAAATTAGATGGTAATGTATTAAAACGAATATATTACCATCTAAGTAGGAGTTTGTGGTGTGAATTGATTGAATTAATCATGAAATTTATTGGACTTTTGAGGTTTGACAATAAACGGCCGTATTCAGTTGCATTTCAAAAAGTTGAATAACATTTCAGGAACAAATGCATGAAATTGACCTTTTGGACATCCATTTCTGTAGGGAAGACAGTTTTTTTTAATTTTATTAGCTGGAGAACTGCACTGTCGGTTCAGATCTCAAAACACGTTAGAGCAATGTACTGAAATGTGATTCTGTAGATAACTTAATTATGCAGGCCCTGTGTATCAGTTTGTAAATATCAGTTTCCGTAACAACAGCCAAGATGCTCTGCTCAGCTCCCAATGAATCAATCTGATTTGGTCTAAATGCATTCAACATTGTCTGCGTGTTTGTGTGCGTGGGGCATCACAGTTTGAGGTCATTCGATGTGTGTATCTGTGCGGGTCATGAGTGTAAATGGCGCAGTTATTGTCATCTTTCTCTTTCAAATTGCAGCTGGTCACATGCTGATCTCTTATGTGCTCTGTTGAAACAGCTGACTGCGAGACGGACGGCGACGGGAGTTTCTCCTGCCCTCAGGATCCGGCCGAGGCCGGCAGCGCCAACGTGCCAGCGACCCCTCCCACAGCACACGCCGGCACCCCCGCTGTAAACGGTCTCTCCATCCCAGGACTCCGCTTCCCTTCGGTGAGTGGCTTCAATAAAGAGCTTGTTATCAAAGTGGAGGCTGCGGGGGGGCTGGAGAGGTGGAAGGCTTTACAAGAGCTCCTTTTTTTTCAGCAATGCGGCATCTGTCCCACCCAGTCCCGGCACTTAATTAAGTTAACAATATGGGGCTGGAAACTTTGCAACAACATACACATGGAAAGCTCCAAGTCAGGGGTTGTACGGTGCCTGCTGAGAATTATCATGAGTAAACAGGAGGATTTGCTCACTGGTTTTACTTCAACTCTCCCGATTTTTGCACACTCGCTTATTGTTCAGCCTTGTCAGATGTATGCTTTGATTTAAGAATGGTTTATCCACAAAGCAATGCATTTTATGTTTGTCATTGACATATTCCATATCTCAGCTCACAAATGTAATTTTTAGTTTATATGGAGAATTAGGGAAACTATATTCCATGACCACCTTGGTGGTTTGTTTGGTTGTTCCAGTGGTTCTCAAATCTTTCTGTCATGCCCCCCTCTGGAGGGGGGAAGGTTTTAGCACTTCTCCAGCCCCAGAAGGACTGCTACAAACTGTAAACAGAACAGAAACGGCATTTTTTAGCTAAAGCAATAAACTATGCTTCATCTAAGGAACAAAGTGGAAAAAGTGGAGGCATTTCTGCAAAAAACAAAACAATAAAATTACAGTGACAGTAAGATGACTGCACTGTGTCTAGTATGTTTGCAGACAAACTTTTATCAGCCCCCGACTCGCCACTGACTTTGTTTGACCAGGTCATCTGAATGGTTTGTAAACCTTCTTATTTTTAATTTTAATGTTTTAGTTTGCCCAAAGAATGGAAAAATTGATATGCAGAGAGTGCTCGTATGAAAAGAAAGCAGGTCGAGCAGGTTTTTTTCTTTGAAATACTCTGGGTTCAGGTCAGAGTGATGTTACTTTACACCATCAGTGAGTTTGGGTTGGAAAAGACACCACATGCGCATCACTGCGTTGTGCATCTTTTGAAAGTGGGTCTTGAGGCTTGTTACCATCACTGTTGGTTCATGCTCCATGTTCAGCTCAGATCTGTATTTTTGTCTGTACTTTCAGAGATGGAAAAGCAGAAAGAACTCCATCAGCAGGCAGTCTGCTTCCAAATCTCTCTCTCTGTAATCACCATGGAAACTTTTTTTTTGTTATTGTGTAACCTTAATACGAGTCTTATTTGTCCAGCATTGAAATATTAGTTTCACCTGGTACATTTAAAAAAAAAAAAAAAACATAAAACCACTATCCCCTACAGTTTGAGACTCACCATATCCCAGCACATTTGTTAACTGGCTCTGACCACATAGTTCAGATATGATCAAAGTTGATGATTTTAATAAATGAATAGGTTTAAATTTCAAATATGAAGACTTTATATGCCCATCACTGCTTCAAGCTTGACCAAAGTTGTCGACGACTAAAAACATGTATTCTTACGTGGCTGCAAAGGTGAACAGGTGCCACTCATGAGTCTAATGGCTGACTGCTTTGAACAGAATCTGAAAGATAATGTCTTTACTTGACTTCCTCTGTTTTTTCTGATTGCAGAGTATTGCGGTTTGCAGTAACACCGAACGTGGCGGCTCAGGGTCTCCAAGCGGCTTCAACTCCCCCGTCGACAGGTAAAAACCTCTCTCCTTTCTTTCCTCTTTCCTCTCCTCCTTTGCTTACTGCGAACAGAGGAGTCCAGCACTCCTTTCCTTATTCAAGTCAGACACCTGAAAGTCAACGTGAATCTCGAGGAAATGTCTTTCCTCCACATGTGTGGGGCTGAAACAACAAGCTCGGGGCAATCGGCGGGCTCCCCCCGTGTTTTTATTGCAGCGAGGCAGACTGGACCCTCGCAGCTTTCTGTTTGACTGCGTCTCAGATGTTATGCAGGGCCTGTTTTCCGTGTTAGTGGGATGTTCGCAAGAGAGGCTTTATTCTCAGCAGGAGAGCTGACAGTGGATGAGCAAATTATGTGCATGTGTTTGTGCGTGTTGGGGGATTCACTTGGGTTAGAAGACTTTTATCTTTCTTTTTAGAGGTAGTCTTCGCCATGTATGAACTGAGATATTTATTAGCCCTTTTAATAACCGATTTATGTTTGTAGTGATTGTTCGATTGGACACACAATAATATTTGAGAAACTTCCAAAAAAAAAAGAAAAAAAAGGGGGCGATCATGTGCTATTTAGGATGGAAAACCACCTCCCAGCTGGAGAGTTTATTCCTCTGAGAAAAGTTCCTGTTTACTGATGAGCTGAGCAGCATTTAAAAACTCCCTAACAGGACAATGTTTTCGGAATGACACCACAAACGTTCAGTCTTATTTTGTCTAATTTCCATGTACTCGGTATTTTGGAGGTGAAAACAGGCTTTACCTTGAACTAAAGTTACCCATGAGATGGAGGTTTTTAAATAGAGACGGAGAGAGCCTGCCAACCAGCAGGCCTGTAAATGTTTGCAGCCTTTGCTGGGGAGGTGGATGGAGGGGAGTCTGTAACCGCAGTGATCTAAAAAGACCCAGGAGAGGCAATTAGCTGAACCAAAGCTTTTTATAAATGCGCTGAATGTTCTCCAGTTCTCTGAAATCTTAAACTTGCTGATTACATAAATGCAACAGTTCACATGCTGCTTCCTCTGACTCAACGCCACTTTCTTATAGAGTCTGAACAGTTGTTAACTGCATTGTTTAACTTGACTATTAACACCCAGGAGACACGCCGCTGCAACTCTCGCTGATACATCAGCCTGTTGTTTATTCTTACATGCCTTGCCAGGTTACTCTGACATAATGGGCATTGAGTTCTACACTTTAGATCATTTTAAAATTGCTATTCCGACCAGGAGCTGATATGAAATATTTCTTCGCAGCTATGCTTCTGACGTGACGTCTGGCTTGAGTGATGGCTACGAAGGCCTGTCGGAGAAGAGTGAAAAAACGGCAGCGAGAAGAACTGCTGGGAAGCTGTTCAGGAGGAGGGCTCGCTCGAGGCTACGCATCACCGGGGTACAATGAAACGAGTATTTTGTTTGTAGCTCCACAAAGGCATTTTTAAACTGCTGATTAACAAATAAGTCTGCGTATGTTGGATTAATACATTAGTGAAGGCATTTATTTAATGAGTTTGTGGTCAAGCTCCACCCTGGTTACACAACATCATCAGTAGCCTTTCTGTTGTTTTCCCCTGACAACTGCACTAAACTCAGAACTCTCTGTGGTCTTTTAGCGAGCATTTTCTGACTGAGAAGTTTAACCTCTTGTGCACACAGTGGTGCACAGAGTGGGTAGTATGATATACACACGACTACACTGCATGTTACAGTAGAACTGCATCCATGTTTACATGTTTACACGCGTCCTCCCACTTATAGCCAGAAATCTATTGCTCCTTCTGTGTTGCACAATGTTGAGGAGAACAAAGAGACGCCTGTCATCACCATTGATCTCCTCTGTCCCCGCAGCTCTCCGATAAAGTGGACAGAGTGGTTGAGTGTCAGCTGCAGACGCACAATGACAAGATGGTGACCTTCAAGTTTGATCTGGATGGAGATAACCCGGACGACATCGCTGCTGTGATGGTGAGCCTGCAGTTGTGCTTGATCACAGATCAAGCAGCAAGTCATGCAGGCTTTAAATAAAACCTTGATCAGATTTCTTGTCTTTTCTATGCAATTATCTACTTTAAGTGTTGTGGTTGTTTAAGAGCTGTTGAATCAGTTGTGTGGGATCAGTTGAGGTTCAAAAGAGTTAAATGCCAGCAGTTTGAGCTGTGAGTGCCTCTTAGAAGAAGGTGGACTTGTGTAACCTGCGCTGGTCAGCAGTGACAGTGGAGCAGGAAACTAACAGTGATTTCTGCTGCTTAGAGTTAGCTAATCATTTATCCAAGTATTAACAAAAACATCCAATGCTCAAGGAATAGCACACTGTCAAACTGCCGGAGAATTTAGAACTTTTCATTTCTAAGAGCATAAATATAATGTTTGGTCTCCAATAAGTCCATTAATCTTAGTTCCCAGTTAAATTCAAAATGTTGTAAATGAATTTGCAGTTCTTGTTTTTGGTAAAAATATACTAGTGAAGCCAGTCATCGCCACCAAAGCCATTAGGAGTGGACTAAATCTGGACCAAATGTGTTTTTGGTAAAATTACATTATCGAAACTAAACGTTTGGGCTTTTTTTTTTTTTTTTTAAAGAAAATTATATTTAATTATCTGCCTCTCGCCTGGGATGGGCTGGGATAGGCTCCAGCAGACCGCCGTGACCCAGAAATGGAACAACGGGTCAAGAAAATGGATGGATGGATGGATATTTAATTATTTTCATGTCAGCTTTAGAATCAAAGAAATCTGTATCTAAGTGGATGTTGACGATTCTGTTGTGTTTTTCAGAAAACCTTCAGGTTGCAGGGAATGGTTTAAAAGAAGATGCTTAGCAGTCTGATTCTCTTTTTAAAGGGAAACTTAAGTGTTAATGGATCAAGGGTGTAAAAAAAAATGCTTACAATAGAAATAACTGGCTCACAGTTATTTCTGGCAGATTCTTCTATCTTAACTCAACGTACACATGCCCTGATCCAGTTAACAGCTCTTTGTTTGTAAATCTTAACTCCCACTGATACCTTATCAAACCGTCACAGAAATTTGTGCTGTAGGTAAGCAGCTCCATCCACCCCCACCTGGTTAATGCCTGTAAGCTTTATTTTCGAGGCTGGAATGCAGAGCGGTTGTGTGCATTCGCGGGTCTGCATCCCAACAAGATGTGATGAGGCAGCGCACGGAGCAGCACTTTTTTTGTTCACCGAGTGTGCTGTTACCCCAAATCTTAAACACAGTGGGCTTTTGTTTACTGTGTCTTGGCGCAGCAGGGGCACCTGGCATTGCAACGGGCCTGCGGTTCTCAGCGCAGATTTGTAAATGATCTGAAATGTGCCATGCTGTCAGGAAAACGATCACCACGCCTCAAACCACAATTTCAATTGCATGAATATGCAAACAAAATCAATGGATGCCATGTTGTGGACTTTACATGAGAGGAGAAGGAAAACAAGTATATGTTGTACAGATATTGTTGTAAACTTGTTCTCACCTTTTGTCATGGGAGAGATTAATTTTACTGTGTTAAGTAACAGATTTAAAGTGCTGGCGTTTTGACATTAACATTAAAGTGTTCTGAACACGATGTGTTTTTCCACCTAATGCAATTAAGCAATAACGCGCCAGTATTACAGAGGTTTTCTGCAAAAACAAAAAAAAAAACACTTTTAACTTGATGCATAAAGCACATTTCAATACTCCTACTTATAAAGTGCACCCTGAAATGGATTAATATAATAGTGACATGTCTGAAGGCTTTCTCCACCTTTTGTCTTCTAGGTGCACAATGAATTTATCCTGCCATCTGAGAAGGAGGGCTTTATCCACCGCATGGGTGACATCATCAAACGGGCCGAGGCTCTCATGGCCAAAGAGCCGCCGGTTCACGCCAGCGTGCACCGTCTCGTCCAGCCTGCACTCTACGGCGGGTTGAACTCGTTGTCTTCCTCGCAGGTCAGCGGCGGCTCCTTTACAGCGTTCCGTATCCCAGCAGTGCTGGCAGACGAACGCAGGAAGCTACCCTCACTGAGTGTGTTCTTCCTTGTTCTGTTTCACCGTCATAAATAACATCGGCTGTTGTGTTTAGCTGAGACAGAACTATAACTATTACGTAAATGGAAAGCTTTAGAGTGTTGCTTCCGACACTGGTAATAAAAAGTAAACCTCAGTGTTCACACTTCCTCTGAGCTTAGTCCTTAAAGATAGAAGGCTAAGTGTCCTTGAAGCCAGCAGAGGTAGAGCTTTCACCTAGATCTTGATGTTACTGAAAGAGCTAATGCTATGCCTTTTTTCATATTTAATTGCACCCACAACCGCATGTCCTTTCCCCCTCTCATAATATGGTGTGAACTTTCCATGACGTCTGCCAGCAGTGAAAGGGCAAAATTATTTTGGTGTACATGTAGGAATCAGTCATATCTGAAAACGGTCAAATAAAGAGACTCATTAGGGACACTGCCGACCTCCTGCCTTATCAGATATGAGTCGTCCGTTTGATGAGAAGAAGAGACCGTTCTGCCAGGTTATGTTCCACTTTGTGGAGCACAAAGAACAAAATATTCTTTAGCCCTCAACTGAAAATGATGAGAGATATGAAAAGCATGATGAAATAACAAGACCAACAGTCTGCAGTTGTGCTTGCTGCTCACGGTGATGCTGTTGCACATCGGCATACCAACATTTACTGAAAAAGTACAGCTTAGAGTGAAAAAAATCATGCTGGTGGTCATAGAAATGTAGAAGTTAAGTTCAAAGGAAATCCATCAATCATGTTTATATATTTGCATAAAAATAAAATATATGATCCAAATAAGGTGGAAGCTAATCATGTTGATATATAAAGTGAAAACTTTTGTGAAGCTAGACGAAAATGTAAGAGGTTCAGCATCCTAAGCAGATACCCACCCTCTCTAGCTGGTCCTGGGTGTTCACTCACACGCCAGCCGATAAATCAATAGCCCCCCTCAGAGAGGCCTCCTCACAGTGGGAAATGTTCAAAACACCTCCTCTGGGAGACATCCAAAAGGCATCTTAACCAGTTGCCTAAACCACTCCAGCTGACTTCTTTCTTTATGGAGGAGCAGTGATTCTTTCTACTCTGAACTGTTCTTAGATGGCTGCACTCCTCACCCGGTCACCAAACTTTAACAACCTTTGTTGGAAGCTCATTTCATCCATTTGTATTTGAGATTTGAGTCCGAACAGTTAAAACACGGACCTTTGGGAAAACTAGCAACTGCAAAAAACGCACAAGGACGGTTTGGTAATCTCCGTATACTTGCACGTGTAAAGACCTGGTCCAGTGTTCCAGGGACAGATGACAAACGTCAAAGATCTGCATCTGTGTGTGGCAGCTATAGGGCAGTGGGTGGGGCCGGTTGGCAGACTGATCACCGGCCCCATCACATGCTTTTGTACCACTGTGCTGGTTACTGATCCCCCCAATGCCCCTCACAGCCTCTCATAGTTCCAGTCCCAACCCCACAAAAATGTGCCGTTAGGATGGACATCTGATGTAAGACCATGTGGAACATGGAACACAGCACTGGTATATGTGGAACACAGAGATCTGCCATGGTGACCTCTACAAAGGGAAAAACCGAAGAAGCAAAAATAAATAAATAAGAAAAAAAAGAATAAAACAGCCAACCCCTTTCCTCCAGCACCCTGGGATAGACTTTCCCAGGGAACAATTAAGACTAATCCTCTGGGAATCTTGTATTTATCGACTTTAAACATTGACTGAACAGACCCCCACCCCACCTGCCCACACCCCCCACGCCGCCGTCCCGAGAGGCAGATAAAAGGTTATAGCTCCTACATCACTGCTTTTGTAGATGGAGCTCAATTAGAATAGCCATTTATCTGAATTATGGACTTTTGGAAACTTTTTCATAAAGATAGCTTCCAGTAAATGTAGTTTTAAAGGTCAGCGCAGGGATTTCACATCATCATCGTCAGCTTACAAGAAGTTACTACACAGCCTGTGAAAATGTGTTTCTATTATTTATGTGGCTTTGAATAAACGTTAAGTGAGCTGACAGTCTAAATAATACAGACCAGCTTCAGGATGCTGCATTAACATGTTTGATATTTTAAAAAAATAAGCTGGATGTTAGTGAGCCACATCATAGAAAGTGCAGGATCTAAAGATTTTGATAACTCTTTTTCCAACAGAATTGTGTCTTAGCAGTTCCCCAACTTGATGGAAGCGAGATTTATAAATGTCTTATAAGCAGATTGATTGCAGTAGTGATACAAAAGTAGTGTTACAATTCAAATTAGTGTGAAAAAGGTGCCGGATTTCACCGGATTTCTGGAGTCACATTCTTTCCATCAAATATGAGGCAGTGGTTCATAATTCAACCTTTCGGCTAATTGTGAATGGAAGTGGAGGCTGATATCTGTCATCTGTGCTTTGTTTTACAGCCTAATCTGCACAGTCAGACCATGCCTCGAACACACTCATCCTCATCTCTCCCCGGTAGGTCTCTGTGGAGTCGAATTAACTTAGCCAGCACATTAAGAGGAAATTAAACGTAACTTTGGCACTTTAGTTTTTTTTTTAATGAATTTGATTATTATTCATCAGGTGAGACTGTGAATGTGTTTTGTTTTTATAGCAGCGTGTTGGATTGACTCCTTCATCTTTTTTGTTTGTGCGTGATCATTGTGAGTTGAGCCCTGGACCTCACTGATGCATGTGTGTCTCGTCTTAGACTACAGCGGGGTTAACCCGAGCACGGGGGTACGTGGCTCTCCCCCATGTCCCAATGGAGAAGTCTTCAGTGCAGACATTACTTCACCTGAGCGACCTCTAATGCGATCACAGTCTTTCCACAACGCCCCAGGTAAATAGTCCTCCAACGCTCCCTCCGGTCCCCCCGTGAAGAGGCCCAGCATTGTTTACTGTTTCAGCACACTGAAAAATTGTTACAGTCCTCTGGCAAAGAATAAGTCAAAGCAAAGCTCAGCTACCTCATAAACGCCCCTCACCTCCCCTCCTCAGGGCCTGTTCTTAGTATTGTTCAGACATTCACATGGCGCCATCCTCCATTCCCACACCTCAAAGGTCTCGTCTGTGCCTGCCTTGCACCAGGGCCTCTTGGGCAATTACCTCACCTGAAGGGCGCTTTCTGCCTTTTTAGTGAGTCGTGAATGCTGTCGCTGTAAAGCAGGAGGTTTCTCCAGTGCTGCGATAGTCAGCAACATCTGTTTGCCAGCACAAACTCCTGCCGAATTTCCAGGAACATCTCTTCCCCACCTCAGTCTTCCTCTCCACAGTAGTTTAATAGCACACATCCTTCGTTTGACCCCCCCTTCTGCCATCTGCCGTCAGCGCATCCTCATCCCCTCTGGTCCCGCGTCCCTTCTCTGCTGGATGTCTACTTTTTATGGTTGTTTCGCAATGCTTCATGGCCACCTGCCACCACTGCAGAGTGTTGGCTAACCCATGTTTCCGTCAGCGTGGAAAGTAGAGGCTGGTTTGCATCATCAGCAAGAGGAGGTGTGGTCTCGAACTGTGGAGCCATTGTCGAGGCATCCTGAACAGTTCCCAGAGGAATCATGTCGCAATCTGGACTTCTTTAATCTCACAATCAGACCCAAAAAGTTGTGTACGCACACGTGTGTCCCATTTGTGCTCATCTGAATTCTTAAAAGCCTCCCTTGCTCCACTGATGCTAAATCCCTCACAGACGTTTAAGCCCGGTATTCTGGCGTACAAATGCAATTATAGTCAGATGCTGCTTTAAACAAAACGTCTTTGTTCATCACAGAAAGCCCTTATTCGAGAACACAAGAAAGATCTATGCTGAATATGATGTGTATTTTGACAGGAGGCTGAAAGCTGAACCTAATGCAAATGACATTTCCCTACACAGATTAAATGGTGACATTAAAATGCATATAACTGAATTAAATTTGTACTTAGATACTTGAATTAAAGCCATTTATCAAAACGCTTCTTGTTTATTTCTCCTCCAGGTTCTCCTCTCCATTATCAGCAACGCCACCGACCCACATCCCTCCTGCCCCATCATCAGCACTACCATTTGCCCTACATGGGCCACACTCACTTCCCGTTCCCATATCCAGGGTCTCCAGGCTCCCCCAAACCATCAGGCTTTCACCCTCCACTCACACGTGTAGCAAGTAACCCTACATTCCCTTCCGTTCCCTCCCCAACCCCCAGCTCCCCCAGCCCTCTGAATGAGACCCCAAGTCCAAGCAAAGAAAGTGTCACCATGTCCCCACCTGGCCCTCAGCATCCCAGCATGTGGCCCCCACATACACAACCCTTATTCTCTTTGGCAAATGTAATCTCCATGGCAATGAGCATGGCTCAGTCTTTCATCCCTCCTTCAAACCTCCCAACTCAGGGGATGCCCTCTTATCCAGGTTTCCACCCCCATTTAACAAACCCCATGAGCCCTCAGTCAGGTTACCCATCTGTCTACCCCCAACATTACCAAACACCACAAGTGGACGTCCCTCAGTATCCGTCCGTGGGCATCTCGGCGGAGAATCTCTACCACAGCCGAGAGCAAGTGCCCCAAGTGGATGGAGTTGATTATCACCACAGTAACCCCCCACAATGGCTTCATCCACCATCTTCCACGGCGCCTACTCCGTCACGGGCTGCTTCGGCGTCTTTGGAGCAGGGTGGTGCCTCCAGCATCCCCAGGCTGACCCAGGAGGGCAGTTACGTAACACCATACTTGAACCAAATTCGATCCCAGGCTAAAACTCGATCGGAAGTCAGCAAATCAAACTCTTCATCAGATCTTTCCCCTTCGCCCCCAGTGAGCCCTGAAACCACTGTGAGTTCATATTAATTACTTTGTCTTTCTGTCTATACTTTGATTTGATTACCCAGCTGATCTGTCAACTGAAACTCGATCAGACACTTTGATTAGTGATTAACTGGTTAATCTTCTCCAGTCTTAACTGCTCTAATGTGAATCCTGTGACTCCGTTGACTTTGACTCTGGGTTAAATATATTTAGATTTTTAAGTCATTGATTTGAAGATATTTAATACGCTTTTTAAAGACAGAAGAAAGAACTGGAAATTATGACAGTTTTCAGTTCTTTTATGACATCTTATAGAATTGAAACTCATTGATTCATTAAAAAATAAAATTAGGAACGAACTGTTTCCACCTTTTCTGTTTTATTCAGTTATCAAGTCCCATGACCTCTGAGTCAGGTTACCCGGCATTTTGTCGGAAATTTCTGACAAGAGATAAAACTGTTTTGAAGTAAAAAACTAACCTTAACAATCTTTTTTACTCTTGTGCAGCTATCATCCTTCAGCAGTCAGTTACACCCGTCTGGACCTGAGGTGAATACTAGCAGCCCAAAACTGAGAGCCTCTTCATCTGTACCTGGTGAGAACCTGTGTGCATGTTCTCATTTTCCTCAATCATTAACACCTTAAGTAATGAATGCTTCGTGTCAGATGCTGGGAGACCTGGAAAATGACATTCTGTATGACGTTTCTGTTTGAACCCCAAACAAACCCACACAATGAATGAATACATACAAACACACCCCCTTAGACATTTATTACCTCTTTTTTTTTCTTTAACATAAATAATACATGTGGTCAAAATACAGCTTGATGTGCCAGTTACGGACAATTTGCATTTTGAGTTGTTTTCGGGTCCATCTGTGTCTCTGGGTGGACATAATTACCCATTAGCTGTGCTTCAGGAGCTGTTGCGTAACACCGGCTCTGACTGTAATGTTCCGTTCAATATGAAAACAAACGTAGGTGTGATTGCAGCCCGGCCCACTGGCCACAACCAATGGGCAAGCGCCTGTGCTCATTACGGACCTCTACTCCCATATCAACACCTGTCAGTATTTATACCCTACTCAGAGCGTCACTTTGAACAGAGTCCCTCTGTTTCAGCAGGCGTAGAGGTCCTCCCGTGTTTACTGTAAGAAGGACGCTCAGTGGGCGAACCGAGGCACTGCAGAGCCGTAAAAACCCTCCAGAGTGCACAGATGTGAGCACAGTGTTTCCATTAGCAATAAGGGACAGAACATGTTACGGAGTTAACACGAAACAAATGGAGAATACGTCTTATCGAGTGGCTGGTGATCAGTCAGTCAAAAAATGAGTATCAAGAAAGTCTTAATAAGAGGTGAACTGTCAAATAATTCCATAATAACTTCAGTTACATAGTAGATAAGGACAGGTTTTACTAGAGGAGAATATGAGAAGAGAGGATATTAATGATGTGATGATTAGTTCATGGGTACACGTGAAGCAGACGGATTGCGCTCTTCATGCCTGGTTATTCTCAGAATCACCCTATGAACAAGGCAAAGCTCCCAACAGCTCGCTTGTTTCTAACTGTATTAACATTAGTTACGGTCTTTATTCTTTCCAAGTAGTGTTGCATAAGACTGGATATACAGCAAACAAGTCCTCATTATTTCATTATCTTATTATTAGTTACGCTGTTTGTGTTCCTTCAAGTGAATTCCACATCATACCACATGGTTACCGAGCGCTAAAGCATCACCTCATCATTGTTTGGTAGCTGAATCTGTTACGCAAAAATGCTTCTCTTGTCTTTTTATTTCCTTGCTCTCTCTTTTTTTTTTTTTAAATCTTTACATATAGTTTTGGAACCAGTAAAATACTCAAAAGTTTCCAACAGTTTCTTGCTCATTTTCTGAAAGTCATTGCATCACAGGTGACGTAAGATCTTCATCAGTGAAGCCAGCCTCTCATGACACAAAGGTTCAGTGTTTGGTAACGTTTATGGAGTGAAGTGACTTTAAAGTCTAGAATCAGACAAATACCAGCCTTTACTTTGACAGGAAACTAGTGATAAGATGGTGATGAAGTAATAAGCAGCTACTTTGCAACTACTCGGGGTTATCTGTGATGAAAAAGGCTTACAAACACAGTAATTACCATTGAGGTGATTAAGACAGCTGATTCTGCTTTAATCACTAACAGCTCCAAGAGAAATTACACTTCGATCGCTGTGTAGATATTTATAGATTAATCATTACTCATTAATAGCAGCTTTATTGTAAGTCTTCATCGTCTACCAAACAGCCCTCTGTCTGAACTCTGTGGAGAGTCTCATTGATATTAAAATCTTGCTTCTAAATGGATTCTCCTTTGTTTCTTCATCAGGTAATCTGTGTTTAGTTATTGTATTTTTAAAGTCATTTAGTTCACCTATAAACCCATTAAAGCAGCACAAAGGAGTGTTTTAGGCTGAACTATCAGTTTTCTATTTCGTTTGAAGGAATCTTTGCACGTCTGGTCTCTTATCTGTGTCTGACTTCACGGCTCAGAAGCGATGAAACCTGCTCACAGAGCAGCAGTTGGATGTTTACTAACTGGAAAACAATTACTATATTAGATTTTTATCATTAGGGCTTTTTTTAGATGTAATTCATCTTGAGTAGCTTGTTGTTCAAGATCTGAAACTAACTAAAATAGAATGTTGTGCATTTGAATTCTATAGTCAAGAAAGGAAAAAAAAAGATTTTTATAAAAGTCTGTGAAGCTCATGATTGGAGAGAAATCACTGGTGTTAAATCAGCGAACATTGTCATTCATTTAAATGGATTACACAGACGTGCAGATTTGTTTTGGACACTAAAAGATGTTAAACAGGATTAACATTCGACTGGGCCGCCAGATGGTTCATTTGGTTGAGCAGGTGTCTCGTGTAGAAGCTACATGTCCAGGTTCAAGTCTGACTCTGTGTCTCTTAGCTGCACACGTTTCTTGTCTGATGATTACTAATAAAAGCCACTAACGCCACAAATCAAGCAAAAAAGTGAACTCTTTTATTCTTTGACATTAAAGAGGTCCAGTCAGCACCAGTGACCGTTGGGCGATTCCAGGTGACAACCAGCATGGACATCCCGGAGCCTGCGGAGTCAGTAAACGCTGCACCTGCTGCCCCACAGCCAGCGAACACCACCAGCACCCAGTCGGAGAGCAGCACAGAGGAGCAGGTGGGGTCTGAAACCAGCCTGGGCACCTCCCTCACTATGTCGCCTCCTCACCCACACGCCAACAGAGGCTCCTCGGGGATCCTGCAGGACGTTGACGGGAAGAAAGGATGGAGCGTGAGCCAGGAGCAGCAGCAGCAGCCGGACAGAGAAGAGGAGGAAGACGAGGATGAGGAGGAAGAGGCCCAGGAGGGCGTTGGCGAGCGGCCGAGGGTGAGGAAGAGAAACCGGAGGAGGGCGTACAGCCTGAGCCTGATGGGGACGTCTGCGGACAGCGGGCTCTCGGTGACTGCTGCCGAGACAGACGGGAGGCTGTGGGACGGAGCGGCAAGCAGCCCGCAGTACAGCAACGCCCTTCACAATCTGTGGATGATGACGTACAACCGCAACGCTCCTTACCTAAGCAGTGACGACTCAGACAGCGACGATGAGGACATGCTGGAAGAGCTTCAGGAACTCAGAGAGAAGTAAGTGATTCAGCTGTGGACATACATCTACAATCCAGTTCCCTGCTGAACTGGTGCTCAGAAGTGTGTAATGAGAGTTTAAAAAGAAAAAAAAAAAGGTACTTGGAAGGAACAGTATGAGAGTTCATTCGATAAAAAAAGTACAGATAATTCTGAAGTGTATGAACTTTTTCCCCACTTTGATGTGCTACTTCATACTTCCAGCCATGTACATTTCAGAAGGGACTGTTACACCTTCTGATCCACTTACATGACAACTTCATACTTTTACACGGAGGATTACATAACAAACTTTAAAGATGCAGCACGCCGTTAAGGATTAAGCCAGCCTTGCTTTCCAATTGTTTCTTTTTTTGGGCTTCTTTAGTCAAACAAAGAGCACGCCGTTGGAGCAAAATGTCAATCGTCAGTGAGTGGATTATCAGAAAATAGTGATTTCTCACTCTAAAAATTTTCTACTATGGTTTAATTTCAGTGAAGATTTTAAAAAGTGATTTGTTTATCATAACTTTGTTGTTTTTTTCTATAAGTGTGTCTGGTATCCTTCAAATTAAACCAGTCAAAACTGCCATTTACATATTTTCATATTGATAATCTAAAGATGCTCTTTGTACTTCTTTATTACTCTGTTAGACCAGACTGATACTTTACTTTTAGCTACTTATTTTAAATAGCTATATATCTTTAGTTGAATACAACTTTTACATTTATGACTTATAACTGAGTGGCCTTTCATCGTTGCATAGGTCCATTTTACTTATATAAGTCATCTAAATACTTTTACAACCACTGTCTGTTACTTGTTATTTAAGGATATATTTAAACCATCAGTGATGATCGCCATCAATGGGACAAAAAAGACCTATTGAGTAGTTCTAAAACTGTAGCAATCGGTTATTTCCACGCTATCATCTCAGGACAGACTGATTGTAAATCACTGAACAGGGAAAAGTGGAAAATCCTCATATTTGAGATGGCAGAGAAAATTGTTTGATAGGATTGCGTGACAAAGGGGGAATCCGGCATTTAAATTGTTGCTGAACTGTTTTTTAAAATTTGTTTTATCACGAGAATTCTGATGATGTCTTTTCATTTTCAAGGATCCAAACTAGAGATATAAAAGACATGGATTTTCAGGATGCATTTTAGTACAATTTTAAGGATTTCCTAGTTTATGAGAAGGATGATAGTAGTAACATTTGCTACTTTGTCTTTTTTTTTTTTTTAATCAGGCATCTGACGGAGGTTCAGGCTCTGCAGGCCGCTCAGAAGAGAGAGATCGAGGAGCTGTACGAGAGGATGGGCAAGGTCCCCCCACCCGGCATCGTCTCCCCCGCTGCTATGCTGTCCAGTCGACAGCGCCGCCTGTCCAAAGGCAACGGCTTCCCCTCATCTCGCAGGAACAGTCTGCAACGTTTGGACATGCTGCCAGTCCAAGGTAACGGAGAAAACATATTTCTTCGATGGAGTACTAGTCAAGAAGCAGTTTCAGCATTAATTATGGAGTGTGGATGTAGTTTAAAAGCCACTCACTGTTTCCCAAGGTGTCATTAGGAGAAATTCACTCGGAGGCAGCAGCAGCGGCTCGCAAGACAAACCCAGCAAAGGCGTCACCTTTGCCACAGACGTAAGACATAAGGTGAGTGAATTTTTCATTGAGACACTTTAAGCCTCCTTATGAAACACGACAAAAGTGCACTGCTCTTCATTACTTTTTTCCTGTCTTACTTTTCCAGTGAGAAACTCTCAGCCAATCACGCTGCGTATCTGGACTACCTCATCTCAAGTGTGACTGCAAGCAGTCAAAACTGTCTTGGAGGAGGATGGCTTTTCACCCTCCCACTGGCACACCAAACAGCTTCTCTTTGTCTCTGACGGTACCTCAAATGTAAAAAAAAAAAACTGTCATCAGTGAAGCCGAATCAACACAGGAACAGTTTTCAACCCTTGGTCATATCTGGTGACGTTATTGCAGCTGAAGCACAGAGCATCAACGAGTCTGGTTCATGTTAAAAAGTGACTTTTTTTGGGCTCTACTGTAAATAAACTGTCAGACCCAAGGGTTCAGACGTCACAAACATGCCACAATACTCTGCAGAACCTTTATGAAACATTTTCTCAGCAATGCCTGACGCAGTCGAGCAATGGTACAAAGTGCTGCAGACTTGTGGCACTTGACCATTAAATTGACCCAGAATGAAAGTAGCTGACATTTTTCTGCTTGTCCGACTTAAGGCTGTTAATCAATTTTAGCACAGAAATGTGAACCACACTGAGGCTCCAATGCTGTTATTGACCGTTACTATACCCTTTAACCGCTAAGTTTAATATTGTGAGTATATATTGTTGCTGAATGCACAGATTAAATATACCCAGAGAGGGGCTGCATTAATGCCTCGGGCCGTCAATGACACTAAATGCACTGTGCAGCTTGACTTATTCAAACATGCATTATGGAAACAATATGTTGTAGTGTATCCTTGGTTTCTATGGTGACTGGACGATATGACCTTTCTGAAGATGCAACAGTTCAGAGAAAAATAGAAGGCCTGGTTTTTAAACTATTAAAGTATATTGAAATGTTTTTTTAAGTACACAAATCATGACATCACAGAGAAATTATTTTTAATACATGTATTCTGTAGGTGACTTCAAGTGTGGGGAAAACTCCACGTCATCATAATCATTAGTTGTAAAGACCCACTGAAGTTTCTGACTACTGGCTTTCCTGTTGACTGTACATGTGTATATAACTTACTACATTTATAGATGTTTACAAGTCATATGTAAACCAGTTTTTTGTTTTTTTTTGCTACCTTAACTCTTCATGGAGCAAAAGGAAAAAAAAATATTTTGTTTCTTGTTCCATAGATCAAGCACCTTGTGCACTTTAGTAAAAAGTCTATTTTAGTTATCAATCATTTACCATATTTATGATTAAATCTGTCATTTGCCCATAATGGAGGTAAAATATTGTTGCACGTTTGATCACAAAGGTGATTCCGTTTCCCCACAGTGCTGACTTTACTTGAGGGCGAAGAAAAATCAGTCCAAGCTGTGAACCTTTAGCCGATGCCTTACAGACTATTCACCACACACTGAAATGCCTGCTCGTCTCCCTCCTGTAATATATTCAAATAATAGAATTCAGAATATTGAATGTAAATATATAATTATATTGCTTTCTGAAGCTGCTGTCCTGCCAAGCTGAATCTGTGCCTTTCCCTTACAATGTCTTACTTTATATTTTTATTTGATTTTTGTCGGTAGAGCAGATTCCATAATACATTTTGACAAAAATAAATGCAATTGTAAGTACGATGGCTCTTTTGTCAGGTTTGTTGCTTCACTCTTTATCTTTCACATGCAAACAGTAAACCAAAAATACCTTTGAAAATATGTCAATTAGCGTCCTGTACATGTCTTTTTATACAAATCAACACTTTATCAGCATAAATAATAGATTTCATGATTAATTCATACACCAAAGCCATTCAGTGTTGATGAAGGCCACTGTAGATCTGAACTCATTATCCGACTGCTTTTTTAAAATATTCCTTTCTTATTTTGTGTACATTCTGGAATCAGATCTGGAAACTTCAGGTAAAGTCTAGTGCTTTTGTTTAGCATTAAAAAGACCATGTTGAGGTCAGCCGATCAAACTTGTGAACTGACAGGAAGCGTTATAAGCATCCATGTCTGTCAATTTTTAAGTTGACAAAAGAACGACAACCAATCCCCAACAATCAAGAAAAAAGTCCAGTTCCGACGGCAGCCAGCCGTGGAATATGAATGAGTGGCATCATCAGTCCCCTGCTGGTTAAGAGCAGGACCCACACACGGTCCATAAACAGGCAGCTAACACATCAGGCCTCAGTTGGCACCAGTCTTTGGTCCCCGCAGTCTTGCTCGCTTGGCCTCCTCATCAATCTCATCCATGATCCGCTCCTGGGACACTGAAAAAAATGTGTAGCCGTCTGATGTGGAAGCAAGTGGTCAAGAAAAACGTCTGGACGTAAAAGGAAAGATGTGCTTTACACAACAAAGGACAAGTGCAAACAATGTGTCAGACACATGTTGATAGCATCATTACTTTAGGAAATAACAGCAGAAATAATATGACTGCATTTTTAAAAATCCTACTTTTACATTAATGATTTTAATTTTTTTTTTTACAAAAATAAGCTTTTTGGACATTCAGAAATGTGTATTCATTGCAGTAAAACATTTTGTCCACTTTTACAGATATAAATAGCTTTGTAGAAACTCAGCCAGGATGAAAGTAAAAAAAAAAAGACTAAACAGTATGAATCATTCACAAACAAAATATAGGATCAAAAATCACACCACAAATCCAAAGTGGTTTCTAAGATTGAGGGACATTTGTATTTCAGCACCAAGTCCATAAAGGTTCCCTTTTTTTTAACTGTGAACACTAAAGAAGACAGTAGTTAAGCCATGTGTGTAAACAAATAAAATTTAGATTAATCTGGACTAATTTCCTTATAGCTTTGAACTCATATGAGTGTCTACAGAAAAAACGTTTTTGTAGATTCTTGCACCAGTTACAGTCTTTCTGGGGTCTCTCTCTCACTCTGGGGTCCTTTTTCCTTCAACGGAACAATGGAGCTCCAGATTGTGGACAAGAGTCAAATGGGGCAGGCTATGTGGAAATGTTGCAGGGTACATCTCTTATGACTGAGGGCCCTCGTGTGGTGATGGCTAGGTTTTTCAAAAGGACAAAGGACTTCTAGAGGAACAACATCACTTTTTGTACCATCCTGCATGTTCCCCTGATCTAAATTCAAGTGATAAAATTTGGAGATGGACAGCAAGGGACACTTACACAAATGGACATCAGTTCCAGTGAATGCCCTCTGTTTTGGAGCAACGTTCCGACTTGTCTCCTGAAAACACTCACATCAAACATGCCAAAACAAATTTTGGGAGTGCTCAACAAGAATAGTGGAGCTACTCATTACTGAGTCCTTTTTTTTTTTAACTTTTATTTTAGAGGATTTTTTTTGGGGGGGGGTTTGTTTAATTGTTATTTTCAATAAATTGCTTACTCCAAATTTTTGTCTTACTCCCATGTCTTGTTTTTGCATTTTGAAACTTTACTTTGCACCTTTTTCAGATCCAACAGTGCAAAATATATATTTTATATATTTACATATCTTTTATATACATATACACACACACATGCACTCGCACATAACAAAGTTTTAAATAGTATTTTATGTTATTTTAAATCCTGTTTTACTGTTTTTATAAACCTCATCTGTACAGAACTTTGGTCAACTTTTGCTTGTTTTAATAGAGTACTTTGCAAATTTAAGGGAATAGTCATCGAAAACACAAGTGTTTACACACACA
>JAOWBL010000011.1:10022092-10035789 GCA_028564865.1 Zenarchopterus dispar | reverse complement strand
TTCTGTTTAGGATCTCCTTCACCATGCTGCAGGATTTTTATTGGCGAGCCAGACGGCCACTCGACTGACAAAGGTGAGCCAGTGGAGTGGGGGGTGTGAGGGCGGATGAGCCGCACTGATCAGGTCTGGATCTGGGAGTGGTGGAAAGATTCAGTGGAAGATCCACTGCTCACAAACAGCCAGCTGGTAATTGTTTACTTGGGGTTTTTAATTGTTTTACAGTCTAAGCCGATGACCTCTTGGTGTGTTTGGACATCTCAGTGTTTTCTTTGAAGGGCGACATTTAAGAGCGGTGTTGGCTGTGTGTGTGTGTGTTTTGTGTCAGCAGCTTGTGTCCAACCCACTCTCTGGCTGATTTGTTTGCTCTGTCGTGGCTACTGTGTTGGGTGTCACCTTGACCCTGGCTTTCACAGCAGTTGTGTTGGGGCAGCATCGTGCCACACCTTAAGCTTGGACACTTTGTCACGATGTGCTACTGTAGCTCGACAGCTGGTGTGAGTGGAGATGCCGTGGTGTCACACAGATGGCAGTTATGCTTGAAAATGGACAAAAACGAAAGAATAGTGCCGTAATGTTGAGTGACTGAGTTTATCAGGTAATATCTGTTGCTCTTTATATCTGTAAATTTATTAGTAACAGCACACGTTACTCTAAGCTGTTTGGCTTCTGACTGGTTTCTGCAAAATTATCTTATTATCTTACATCTTCTCAAATACATCCTTCACGTGCTCCTCTGTTAGAAATTATGTCAGAGTGTTTTGGTAAAGGTTAGTGTCAAAAAGGTTTTGCTTTCTGTTCTAAAACGTGTGTATAAATAAGTTGAGAGGAAGTCTGAATGTCTACTTGTGATAATCAGAATTCTGACTTTTATTGTCTGATTATTTAAAGTCAGACTTTTTATGCTCTGAATTTCTAACTTCTAACTTTATAGAGTCAGATTAGATTTTTTTAAAAGTCCACTAGGTAACATTATATTTCTGCCCTCTGATTTTCCTCCTCACAGAAATAGCGTGTTCCGTTTGTACTGGGAAGTTGGAATATCGGAGTTCCAAGTTGGAAGTTTCAGCTAGAGGCTGGAATTCCAACTTGAAAGTCGGAGAAACCGCACCTGTCTCTCCTTCAGAATTAAAAGTGTACTCACTACTACTTTTACTGTTGTAATATTTTTTTCTTAATCACATAAACACAGATGTATCCACAATACTGTTAGATTTGTATTAGTGGATAATTTGCTGCTATTTGTTTGTGTTAAATACAAACAGCGCAGCAGCAAAATAACACAGGCAGCGTTGTTATGAATTAGAAAAGCTAACAGAGGCTAGCAGCGTCAGCTCAGGTCCGATATTCATGACACGACATCTGTGTTTTTGCCAGCTTGGTTATTCCCAGTTCCGACATCAGACTCTTTGACTTAAAGGGAACACACTAATAGATTGCTGTAATTTAGAAAAAAAAAAAAATTGAAAATAGATTTATCAAAGCTCACATTTATTTCCATATCACATTTAAAATGACCAAAGTGCTTTAAAGGTTAAATAAAATAAGTAATGCAACTAAATAATTATGACAAGATGCCAAAACTCATCCTGACTTAAAGCTGGTGAGAGGAGTGAAGATTTACAGTTTGAGTGGTTTCAACAGCTGAGCTGTTCAGAAACGCCACCGTCGCCTTCATTTCTCAGTCCAGATCTCAGATATCGAGGAGCATCTCACCCGTTGATCTTGGTGATCTGTCGGGAGTGGGAAGATGGAGAAGCTGAGACATGTCAGCTGGTGCCGACCTATTTAAAACCTCAAAAACGAGGAATAAAATCCTAAAATCTCTCTAAGCTGGTGGAGCGACGCCAGAACTTGGGTAACAGGCTCTCGTTCTCTTGACTGGCATCGTTTTGTGTTGACCGGAGCCGATGAACCCACCGATGGACCGTGACCTCTCTGAACCCACAAACAAAGAACAATAATATCACCATCTAGTTATAAAACCTTGTATGACTCTTGGTCGGGATCCGTTTGGGTTATATTTCTCTATTGTATTTCACCTGTTAATTTAATGTGTGTTTTTTTTTTTTTTAAATTTTGCTGTTCCATTAAATGGACCTTAATACAAACAAAATAACTTCTGTGATTTTGGTTGTCAGATGTACAAACGTCAGTAAATGTTTATAAGACTGCTAAGAATGGTGCCTTTTTCTATTTTGTGGGATTTTGATCAAAACTTGCCATTTCATCAAACTATATCAACTTTTATACTTTTTTTTTTTTTTTGAATTTGCAATGTTAAACAGTAGTGATCTAAAACTGCTGCTTGTTTTACCTGATTCACCTGTCCGTATCACTCAGGTACCTTCTGTGACAGGCAGCTCGACGGCTGACTAATTCTTCTGAATATAAAAACCAGACATCTTGTACGAACTCTGGATGCTGTATTAATAACACCGCTCACTTCTCCTGCACTTCCTCCGTCACCCTCGTTCCTGTTCTCTCCCCCTCTCTCCGTCATCACTTCACTTACTCTGCAATTCTCACACTCTTTCCCACCCACTCACGTATTTCTGGAGAACAAAAGGAAAGGGAAGATGGGCAGATAAAACGGTGAAGCAGGGGAAGGCTAAATGTCCCAGTCTTGTGTAGGCTAATGAGACTTCACCGCTTCATCCTTCTCTTTGTCCCACCCTCCCCGCCTTTTTTTTTTCTTTTCAGGCCTCGTCTCCATTTATCCAAATAGTCTCCTAACCGAATGTCCACTTCGTGCCTCCAAGGTGCTCCCACCTTAAAGTAATTTCCCCCTTCATCACCGTCTTCTCCATCCATCACTCTATTCCTCCCCCTTCATCTCTTTTTATCAGTCCATGTGCTCCATCGTCTAACGCTGCTGCTGCTCAGTTCTTTTCATTTTTACTGCAGGGGTGATTTTGTTACTCCCCCTCATCTGTCTTTTATCAGGTCCCACTCATTCCACCCATTTATCATCCATTTATTCTCATTATTGCAGGCGCTAACCACTTTCCACCCTGTTTGGCCATTTTTATCCATTTCTCTTCTTCACTCTCGCTCATATAGATCTTTCATAAGCCGAGCGGCTGGATCTCTGCTTCTGGCTGTGTGAAATATAACATAGCATGGCGTGGCTCATTTCAACTTTTTGATGCCATGCTGGACTTATCAGCAATCGCTCCTCGCCCTCTGCAGCGGCATCCTGTTTTTATTTTTTTTCTCCCCCGGCCGGGAAATTGGGCCGTCTTTGTGGCTCTTGATGTGGATGCGCTCGGTAATAATGTTGCTCAGTGCCGTGCGTTTTTGAACGGCAGGAAGCGCCCTCGGTAGCCGGGTGAACCCAGGGATGTTCTCTTCATTTGCACCACATGACCAAGCCAACAAAGCGCCATTGCGTAAGCGAGTTTCGGCGTTGGGTCGTTGCACAAGGGCTGCGATTGTTAGGGGCCACAACAGCGAGGAGTGGACCAAACCCACGCCGGCACTGTGTCCTTGTGATTCCCTCAGACGGCTGCTGTCTGATGATAGTCATCATATCTTCGAGTTCAAACCCCGCGGGCGTTTTCGTTGGCGCGGGCCTGCCCGTTCTCCTCTTCCTTCTCCCCAGTCTGCGGACTCCATGTTTTCCACTTCTCAGTAGCTGCGACGCAGACAAAACAACTCATTTGCAGCTGCGGTGCACTAGAGGTCAAATCCTAATGTGTCGGGTAGTGTTGTTTCAAAAAGTGAACGTCGAGCAAAATACCAGCCTCCATATATTTAATGGCTTCCTTTGACTCTGCGTGCGTTTATTGATGAGCTGCTAGACTCCAACACCCTGACCACGCTCAGATCCAACATTTTTGTTTGATTGCATCAACAGGTCGCACTAATTTGTGTTTACTCGTTTTTCAGGCACAAATGTCAAACGCTATAATTATTATTATTCTTGCAGCATTTGCGAGTTGAATGGAGACATCACTTTGGGCTCCCATGGCATCATATAAACCAGCTGGGTCAAAAAAAAAAACCCAACAAAAAATAACTGAGAATGACACGCACTCCTTCTTTAAAAGCGTTACCATCCAAATATGATCAAAACAAATCAAAGTCTCTGTGGAGTCAGAAAATGAACGCTTCCTGACCATCTAGTGTGATCTTATTAGTACCAAACATCGAAGCCCACATCCAACTGGCTAACAACATTACTGTACATAAAATATTAATGTTTAAGAGCCGGGCGCTGCATCTGCCAAGAGCAATTCTCCTCTCTTTCTCACAGATGCACACTGGCTTGTAACATGGAGTCAGTGGCATTATTTATTGTTCTATGTAGTTTTACGTTTTTGCAGCAGGCTTTTTATGAGTCAGCAGTTTTAAAGAACTTTAAGACCAATAGAAAATGAAACCGGCTGAATCCGGCTGAGGTCTTTGATTTGACAAATGAGTCATCAACGTGAAACTTCAGCGGCTTGATTCAGCGGCTCTTGATGCAAACTGAGAGAAACATTTCCATTTAAGTCCGCGTACATTTGTTCCGACCCCTCTAAATATAGTCCATGTGACACACATAGCATATTATAGGTTGGAGCCTTCATGTTAGTGATAAAAGATATCCGGCCACATACAGTAGCCTAGTTATGCCACACCACGTGTAAGTGTCGGTGTCTGCTGTGGCGCTGCAGGCTCCACAGACCCCCACCCAACCACTCCACCAGCCTGTTTGAAATTTAATGTGTGTTTCATTATTCAGACCGGCTTGCTTTCAGTTTTAGACCCATCTCCACTGCAGCTGAAGTGGTGTGTGGGCATAATCTCTGTGTATAAATATATATACAGTGTGTTTGTTTTTTGTTTTCTTCCCTACCCTTTCGTCACATTGACACTGAGAGCAGAGTGAGTTATTGCATCGCTGTGGGCCAGAACAGGATAAGAATAACAGAGCACAATGAAAGAGGGGGGCAAGAGCAAGGACGTTTTCTGCCTCCTTCCTGTTTTCACCTCTCTCCATCCTCCGTGCTTCATCTGTTGCTATGACCACAATCGATGGCCACCACCATGCTTTCTGTTTCTCCATCTCTTCCTCTTCTTCTTACTCTGCTGCTCATAATTGTTTCCCCCTCGCAGGCTGAAAGCTTTTCACTCCAGTCACACTGAGGAGAAACACAGAATGACACTCCACTTGTCTGCCTCTGGCCTTTTTCTGTCTAACATGAAATAACATCTTTGTAGCTGTGTTTCTGTGCTTTTGGCTGCTTTTTTTTTAAATATATATTTTGTATGCCGTTTTTTCCCCCTCATCTTTAATCTTTTTTTTTTAAACATATTTAGCCAGTGTTCAGCATGGAGAAGTTCAGCTCTCTTCTACCAAACAGTGAATCATCAAACAAACAGATAAAATATTGATTTTATTCTTTTGTTCAAATCTTTTTTTTTTTATTCCATAAATGGCATTTTGTGTATCCGCTTGTTCTTATTTTTTAAAATCTGTCTATTGGAAGTTGTTTTTGAGGCAGCAGCATACATTTTCTCCCATTTAGGTGGAATTCTGTGAAAACGTGACTCATTTCAGGGTCATAGCTCATTAAAATGAATATTGCCAAACAACCGCTCAACAAAATGATCAGTCATGCAGCCTGCAGACAGTCCAGAGACTTCTCCTGAGTGGATTCCCAAGCAGAATCACATCCCACTTTGCAGCCTGGAGCTGCTTCATCAACGCTGAATACACGTTTGAATTTCATCAAATGAATCTTTAAACTTTATACAGCCTTTAAAAGGGAAGCCATGCCGGTTCTGCTGTTCAACGCGGCGTGTAATTTTCTGACACCTCATGTTAATTTGTGGTACGTTTCAGGGTCTTGTTAAAACCTTAATGATGAAAAATACTAGATATTCAATGCAGAGAAGTGCATGCCACTCCAACAAGTGATGACCGTGGGGAGAAGCGGGACAGATCCTTTTGGTGCAGTGGTTGAAATTGTAAATAGGTATTTTGTATGTTTTGTTAATTCTTTGAATTTCATTGTCAATGCTCAAGATGGATGAAGTTTCTTTTTAAAAATCTAGGCTTGTATTTTTTTCTTTTCTTTTATTTAACAACTTCAGAGCTCTCTTGAGTAATTTTAGTTGGTGAAATTGGGATTTCTTCCCCAAAAATGAGAAATCAGAATATGCTAACATTAGTATTCTGTATGGCAATAAAAACATTCTCTCATAGCGTATTAGGCTTCTCGCATGGTGACACAATACTATACTGTTCAGTTTATTAACTTAAAATGTTGCATAGTGAAATAATTGTAAGTATAACAGTAGTGTAATGAGGTATTGATCATCATCCTGATCGTCATGCTCAACATCTAGCAGTTTGTTTCTTTTTTCCTGGAAGCACTCCATCTTAAGGTTAAAATATTTCATTTTTAAAAAAATATATTACTATTAAGAAAATGGATTGCAATTTAACTTCTAACTCTGTCTTTGACAGAACTGAGGTTCCTCTTCCTTCTTTGTTTCCAGTTACAGCCTTTGGACTGGCCATGTTTTGCAGGAAGTGCGATGTTTTGCAGGAAGTGGGATGTTTTGGCCCCTCCCTTCATTTCCACTTAAGCAATCGAAAGCTAAACAGTTGTAGGAAGATATTTAATCCCAGTTACTGTCCGGAAGGACGGCATTCAAACTTAGCCGTTTGTGGCGAGAAGACGAGGTTTACCGAGAGCTGTGGAGATTTTAGCAGGGCTGCAGAAGGAGATCACCAATCATAACCAAAAATAACAGAAACACACTTAGCTGGGTAAGGTTATTAGATTTGGAGTTAACAGAGCGGATGGGCACTTCTCTTTGACCTGCTGGAAACAGCTCTAAAGACCCAAAACTTGGGTCAGGAGTTTCATCCTTCATCTGGCTTCATTTGCCAAATCTAAATTAAAAAAAAAAAAAAAGACTAAATCCACGCTAGGATATGTTGTTACAGTTACACCCGAATCCCTCTAGTTTGTCAATTTTAACCTTTGTAAAACAGAAACATTGTGATTAGTAAATGTGGTCGTGCAGGGTGATGGCGGGGTCGCTCCAGTTCCCTTCGTCGATCTGCTCTTATATCCCTCCACAGATGGACCTTAACAAGAATATAAACAACAACGTGGAGAGAGGCTGGAAAACAGGTCTTCGGTGTCCTCGGCATCAGCCTTTATGCTGCTATAGTATTTATTTAGTAACACTGCAACTGCCTACATGCGTAGGAGTAAATCCAGGATGAGCTATTATAAGAACGCTCTGCAGTAAAGGTTATTCCCAGCCGGTTTTCAGTCACCAGCTGAACATGGACGAGCATGTCATACGTATTTACCGGGGTGTAATGTGGACGGAGATCTTTTCTTACACAGCTGGAGGTGTATCCTCAGACCTCAGTGGAAATGGAGAAATTGAAGCTGAAGTTTCCCCAGTCCCCACTCGGGGAGTGAAAGCCTAGTGGTTACAGAGATGGGTTTGGGCGTGGAGGACCCAGGTTTTAGTCCCCCGGGTTAACAGAGGTGAGCCACTGTGGGCCCCCGAGCAAGGCCCTTAACCCCCCGGCCCTGTAGCAGACCACTGTTCCTAGTCTAACTAGTGATGGGTTAAAAACAGAGGACAAATTTCAGGGTCTTTTGTAAGATATGTACTGACAGAAGTAAAGCTTATCTTATTTTATAAAGCTGAAATAGGCCTCATGGTGTTCAAGATGCTTTTAGTTGTAATGGACCTTAACCCTGGAGAACCCACGGGGTCAAATTTGACCACCCTTATTTAGTTCATAATTTATCAAAGAAGAAAAGAATTGTTGGGTTCTTCAGGGTTAAAGTAGTCGGGCTACAAAGGTTTTGAATTTTTTTGTTTTTTGTGATTGTTGGTCATTTAACAGAACTACACTTTTGTTTATCTTTTGTGTCTCTGTGCTGCTGTCCCTACCAAACAAAAACAACAACAACAACAACAAAAACCTGCATTATTGCTGTGGACATTGTAATGGGGACTCAGCTTTCATTTATAATTTACTGTGTCGATTGAGTGACTGAATGGGAAATGGTTTGGCCCAACCTTCTATGTGTGATGGAGAGACAATGTAAACGAGGAAGATGGAGGAAGACGATAGATGTGTGCATTTGGCTTCTTTGCGGCGCTTCTCGTGATGATCATCGAGCGATGAAAGAATTTTTAGAAGCAAATATACCGTTCTTTAAATGGTTCACCTGCAGCAGGCCCAGGAACCGTCCACAGCTTTTCATTTCTCTGCTTGTCCTCGTTCTGTTCAAGTCCCAAAGCAACCGAATCTTTATAACACTTTCATTTCTGCCGGGTTATTTTTACTGAACGCTTTTCACTTCTTCGCTCTCAGCTGTAACCCCAGTGGTGTGTCAGACTGAAGGTAGGAGACGACTGATGCAGTGTGTCTCTTCATTTTTTCTAGACTCTTATCCACTGGCTTTCATTTCTGTGTTTTAAACGAAGCCCACCCACTCAGTGCTGCGACACAGCTCTTCTCACCGTTGGATAATGGTGTGGGAGTCGGGGCATATCACTGTTTTTTTTTAAATCCATTTTTTTTTTGTTATACATGCTCAGTTACACATTTCCTCCTGCTTCCTCCATCATAACACCTCCATCCATCCATCCATCCAGGACACTGCTGAGTCGTGGTGCTGTCAGCCAGAGCCTGACGCACTCGGCCACTCACGTATGCGTCACCTCTCTGGCCCGCTGCCGTGCACAGTCACCCAGCCCCTCATTGGTCAGGGTCACATGCTCCGGGCTTTTCTGTAGGATGGGAGGCAGCTATAGTATTATTTTGAGGCAAAAAACAAAACAAAACGTTTTTCTTTTTCATTTCAGAGGATTAAAGGTCATGGTTTGAGTGATTACACCTCCGTTCAGGTATTTTTAAAGGGCATACTCTTAAAACAAAAGGGGCTTGTTTTTTTTTTTAAAAAACATGTATTTTTTTTTTCTTTTTTTTCTTTTAATGGTAAAAAGCATCAAACATTTCTGCAATGGCCCCTGCAAGGATGAGCATAAAAATGTATTTTAAGCCATTTTTAGGATGCCACCTGGTATCTTTTGGAGTTTAAACAAACACACTCCTCTTGTAATCAGAATACAATAAGTCTGTCGATGTACTAACATTACTAGAAATTGCAGTTTTACGTGCACGTGTGAAGATCAGTGCCGTCTCCAATGTTAAGTTACCCAGATTTGAGTTTTTGGTGCTCATAAATTCCAGACAAAATGAACCCGATCTTCCTCGTCGCATGTTGAATCTATCCCCTATTTGTTAGAGATTAAAGTTACGCCGTCATTGGCACTGAAGATGGACTGCCACCATCTTTTCAACCAAAAGTGAAGCGAGGGCGTGTCCGACCGCCTCCACCATGTCAACCAGTTGGTGACCACTGAATTCATGAAGTTTTCAACATTTTCTCTGAGTGTTTTGAGTCCACTGTCTGAGTATTTGGGGTGTACTGCGAGATGACATAATTGTTAGTGTGAATGCATCTATGCATGCAAAACATTACGTGTAGAAATGCACAATTTCATTCTGGTTATTGTTCCTACTTTGTTTTTCTTGTTCTGCCTTTTCCTTATTTTTTCCTTCGTTCTTTTCTTTTTCCTTCCCCTCCTGCTCCTTTTTTCACCTCGTCCTCCTTCCTCCTCTCCTTGTCCTAGTTATTATTCAGTCTCATGTGATATTTTGTTCTTATACGGAATATGAAATGGATAATTTTACATAAATAATGTTAAACTTGCTTCTTGCACATCTCTGTCCAACATTATTTGATGTCTTGGATGAAGTGAAGTTGGAGTGGTGCAGCTTAGTCGTACCAGCCTTCTGCATGCCCGCTAATCATCCAATCAAGTTATTGACCTGTCAGTTTCTGTGTTCTTAGTCTGTTTCTGTCTTAATAAAGAAAAAAAGTCTTTTAAAGTGTAATAAAACATCAAGATGAGGGTCGCCAGACTGTTGCACAGTACTCTTGAGTATTCAGTTTATAGATAGTATGTATAGGTAGCGCTTTGTTGCGACAGTCACACATGAACATGTGAGGGGACAGTGGGGGGTTGACTGTCCTGCTCAAGGACACGCAGCTGGGGATCCGTCTACCAACCTTCCCACTGGGGGATGATTCGACCTCTGATTTACAACTGTCTCACTAGTTATATGCGTATCCCTTTTTAAGATATTCAACACTTGCTTTCAGTCTTGGCTTGTTAAGGCTTTACATCAAAATCAGCCACCATGTGCCAAGATATTTGCTCACAAATAACTAAGAATATTTTCTATAGGGGAGCATGCATGAGAATGTGATTATCTGGGAGCTGCAACACTGAAACGCAATTTATGTAACAGTTGGGCAAAGAGGGAAAACTCTCTCGCGCTTTGGGCATTTCTAGGATATAAGCAAAATTCTGCTTTTATTGCACCTGCCGCTGCTCGGTGAATCGGAGGATGCCACTCGTATACGATCTGCTCGCGGAGGCGAACCAACAAATGAGCCACATATGTCGCAGCAAAGGCTCATCTGCATTGTTTTTATCTTCGAACTTGCGTCGTCTAGGTTTAAAGAAGCATTGTGGCTAAATTGGAAGGAAGCCAAGTACTCTTTCGGCTTGGTCTCGATCTGAAGACGGATGAAAAGCCAGCCAGTCCAAATCCATTTCTGTGCATTCAGGACTGAGGCTGGGTTTTTACTGGATTACCCTTTGCAGCGGGAGGCAGGCATTAGAAACCTTCCGAAGTGTGTACTACCCACACAACACACAACACAGGCCTCTTTGCTGGCTTGCTCGCAGCTGGCTTATTTTCTTTCTTGTAAAAGAGTAGGATATGCACATTAAATCAAAGCTGATATGGGCATTGTCCTAAATACACTTAACAGCCTGTAAAACTACCGTCCCTCCCTCTCTGCTTCCTTCTTACTATTCCTCACAACAACGGTCCATAACACTATATTCCCTCTCTCGGGAGTCTTCATACCTGCTGCAGTCTGTCCTCCTTCAATATCAGACTGCTTAAGAGTTGACAGGATTGTCTTTTACCTTGTCACCGCAGGTAATATAGCCAGTGACAAACAGATTATCCTTCTCGCTCCATCCGTCCTTTGGCATCACTTTAAAAATCACCGCAGAGTTGAGGGACTGAGTGAGAGGGCTCAAAGTGTGTTTACATCCAGTAGGAAAGTGTCAAATCTTGTTGATTTTTGTACTTTGAAACAAAGATATGTCCTTTCTTGTGATACGATCATTTTGAAGGTATTGTAAGAGTTATGTAATACCCGCTGTATTCTTGTTTTTTGTTGTCATAATTCTTCCACCATTTCATTTTTTTTCCAATCATAACTTGACTCTTGTGCAAGAAAACGTTTATTTATGTCTTTGCTTGTGTTTGTGCACTTGTGTGCTGTGGTTTCGATGAAAGTGGCTCCCCATTGTTTCATATTGGCAGGATATCAGAATCCTCCACTTCCTGTGGTCGACCAGGGTGGTCTCACTGCTTCAGTGGAGAGGAGGCAGCTGACAAGAGGGTGTGTGTGTGTGTGCGCTTGCGTGCTCATCATTTAAATCCCATGCATGACTTTAATGTGAGCTAACAATGAGGCGGATGCTAATGAAGATGCCTGCCAGCTTTGGAAGTAAGCAGATGTCGACAGTGATTCATTAAGATGTTCCACTTTTTCTAAGTATGATTAAATACAGTTTAAATGAAAGTCAGACCCGAGGAGCAGAGAGCTTGTTTGCAGATTTTGCATTCAAGTAGAAGTAATTTGATGAGTAGTTGATTCCTAATAAACTGCAGGAGCAGCATTGTAATGAGCTTGCTTTTCGCCAAAATGTTTCTTACATCTCCAACTTGAGACGCGAATAAAGCTGTAACAAAATCAGTCTTTATCATCGCTCAAGCTTTGAAAGTTTGATTGTTTTTCTGATAGGTTTTTGTCTATATATGAGCATTTCTTAGTTGGTTGTAGATTTTATGAAGGAAAAAAAACTAATAGGAACTGTGAGTTGAAGTCTGAAACATTTCAGAGATTTGAACAGAATTACCTAAAATACCCTTGTGCTTTAAACGCTCTAGTATCTTTTCTGGTTACATCAGCAGCTGCTGTCTTTAAGAGTGTCCTCTACAGGGTTTATTACACATCGCTTCTTGGCATTTACTTTTTTTATTTTTCTGGGAAATACTCTAGAAAATGGCCTGTGGGGCTTCTAGTCACACCGGAAACTCCTTATTACATATAATGTGCACAATTCTTTTGCTATTTGTGTGTGGGCTACCATGCACTGCATAGACATTACGATGTTTTATCATACAACCTCACATGTGCTTCCTCTGTTACTTGACGTAAGATTTATAGGGATTTGAGTTTGCTTTACTTTTAGCTCTAAAAAAAAAAAGAAAAAAAAAAAAAGAGCAGTGTCTAATAGGATGCAGGGTGTATATTTCTTTCTGTGGGCTCCAACAGGTTTTTTTTTTTTTTTTTTAAATGGTTGTGTATTTTTTTATGTTAGATAGAAATATACTTTGAGTATCTAAAAATATATTTGAAAATTCAAGCAGAAGCTTAAGGAGCCCTGTTTGTGTTTGTGTGTGAGTGTGTGTCTTCTTTAGAGAGAAGAGTTTGCAGAGTTTAATACCTATAAACATGACACTGCATGGTATGTTCATAAATACCTTCCACTACTCAGAAGCTTAAATTTGAGGTTCTGTGCCGAGAAATGGTAATGTAAAAATCATAATTCATTTGCATCTCACACAATCTTCTAATTTAGAAAAAAACACCTTTGCTTTTATAATTAATATTTGATCAAACATCCCAAACAATTGTAAACCTGTTGACTTTAAATGAATAATCAAATAAAGTTATTTTTGGGCAAACATGTTATCCACCTATTTTTAAAATTTCATCAAAAACCTTTTGACCAACTGTCGTTGAGCAAGGGAAGTTGTCTTACTAAATTTTTGATAAACTGTTGTCGTTCTGTTGAGATTTCTAATCTAGTCAATGTTTTAATGAAATGGTAAAATTCAAAAATTGCTGAAAACATTTAGCAGGGTTCAGCGTAGACCGAAAGAGTCTAACATTGTAGCACAGCCAACTCCCTTTACCTTCTTCTGACCCAGTGTGCCTCCAGTACAGTGATGGACCCGGTAGGATCCATTTACTTAGCAAGCTACCACTTCATACCACTGAGTGGAGGTAGTGCACCACTTTTGCTGTTAGACGGCCGCCAATAAATAAAATAATGAAATAAAAATAAAAAAGGCAGGAAAACTGCAAATTAAAGGGGGTGAAAAAGGACAAATTGGAATGTCTAAGTCAATGTTGAAGGAGCTGAGGTCGCTGTGTTTGGACACAACCGTGATGTTAGTGATGAATGAGACGACTTGTATATGAAGGGAGATGGAGGGGAGGTTTAGAGGGCCAAATGTCATCTACTGCCTGCAGTATATCCACTCAGCTCTGACTCAACACCCCACTCGGGAGAATTTTATAACCATGGTAAAATACCTAACCTGAGGCAAGGAACTGTTTTAGCCCCATGTATTTTGAAAGTTCTTGTAGTGTTCCCTATCTCTAATTGGCACTGTAAAAATCCCCCAGACCCACACTAAAAAAACCCACATGTGGAGACATCAGTCAGACTTACACTAGCACTGTTTTGGTTTGCCCAAAGGAACTCTGGAAGTTGCTCAT
>JAOWBL010000011.1:9974956-9987763 GCA_028564865.1 Zenarchopterus dispar | reverse complement strand
CTACTGTTGATACTCATTCTGCCTTTCCTCTCTTCACTCCGTTTCTCCCTCATCTTCCTCCTCCTCCTCCTCCTCCTCCCGATCTGCCTCTGCAGGGGAGTCAAGCCAGGAGCTGGGCCCCCCTCCGTCGGTGGATGAGGCAGCCAACACATTGATGACGCGGCTGGGTTTCCTTCTGGGAGACAAAGTGAGCGAGGGGCCGGCCGGTACCCCGTACAGCATGGAGGAGCCTGAGGCGAGACAGGTGACTCGCACAAATATACTAGGCTTGTTTTTCGATAGATGTGACTGATATCTGCACTTTTGTGGACACTAAAAGTGACAGAGTTTACTAGACTGGCTTTAGGTTCATCCTATCCCTGTTGATGTGGACAAATTTGCTTGTCAGGATCTCTGTAGCTCTCAGTGAGACGTCTGCTACTGCCAGTAGGTGATGAGCCCACTTTTCCTGAAAAACTAATAGATCCGTCTCAGATTTGTTTCATATTTATCTACAGACGTTCAACAGGATTAAGGTGAGAGCTCACAAACAGGCCAGTGTTTTTATGTGTTTCGGGTCATTAACCTGTTTGAGGACCTGCGACTGTGGCTGAGCTTCCTTGATATTGGGCAGATGATGTTCTCCAGGATCCCTTGATAGTCTTGAGACTTCCATGATCTCTACACTGATACAAAATACAGCAAAGCAGCCTTAAAACGTAGCAAACTCACACCTATGTCTTACTGGGGGTTTTCTCCTCAGTGAAAGCTTAATTTTTCCATCTTTCAGCGTAGAGCTGATGTGGCTTAGCAGTCAGTCCAAAGGCCATTCTCCCACATATGTTGTAGTTTGTTTTTCTGGTGTTGCTTTAATAGTGGATTCCTCGTGGTTCTTCCCTGGAGCCCATCATGGTTCTGAAGGTCATCATGGTACAGATTAATAAATGACATAAGTTGATTTGTGCATTTCATGGACTTCATACTTCTTTATAACATTTTGAAATATGTAGTCTCAGAAATGTGAAATATGTAGTCAGATGGGTAAAAATGATTTTTTTTTAACTGATCTGCTCATTGCTTGCTGTGGTGCACACAATGAAACCATGCATGGCAAATTTCTGCGCTTTAAATGGGCTGAATTCCTTTTATTTTACAGTAAACACACTAGTTATACCTAAGTTTAAATAATTAGTTTAAAACTTGACAGGTCCAATTATTTCAGATTATTTTTAGGACTATTCACACATCTATCCAGACTAATTTAGTAGATGGACAATAAATCCTTTTAATTTTATGCTTGTCTTGGTTTACTCACAAGACAATTGTTTTCTGCTTAATTGCTTTTCAGAAGGAATTAATTATTATTTCAGTACATTGTAGGGATACTTAGAAATTTGTTCCCATCTGCATATCAAATCAGTCTAACAACTTCATGATTATTTTGCTAACCCACTGAGGAATTTGAAATTTAATTTCAGTTTAGTGAAGTCTGTCGGCAGGTAGTTCAGGATGAGGCTGAACCCAGAAGTTAGATGGTTGGTAGTTAGTTGTTCCTTCTTGTCACTCCACCGTGTTGCATTGTCATGAAGCTACAGTAGCCCAGAAGGGCTAAACTAAACACGGCCTTTTCTACTTGTCGTGTTTTTCTGGTTCACTTATTTAGTGGGGGCGGGGGTTGGAGTTGGTTCATGTTTTTGGAAGTCACTACAGACTTCACATATTTGTGAAATCAATGGGATTTCATAAAAATGTGATTTATATTTCTTTGCCTATGTTTATATGAAGGCAATCATATGAAGCTTTCCCCCAAACTGTAATAATTATTCATCTCCTCTTTTTATTCCTCCTTTTTACTGATAGAGCGATTCATCAGCTCACACTGCAGACTGATGTTGTTTATTTTGGACATCAGCTGACAGAGGTCTGTAAAATGAGTTTAAAAAAGTTTATAAAATAAAAAACATCATGGAGGCAAATACAGAAAAGTTTTTAGAGTATTCAGTGGCCACTATAATCATCAGATTAGTGGATGACAGGTGAGGCGGTCAGGACCAGGGATCATAGATGTATCCACCAGTAGCCTTCTCAAGCACTTAATACTTGAGAAAGATCATTGTTTAACTCGGAATCCTTTTACTTCTACAGCGAATGAAACTGTGAAATATGAGTCCGTAAAGGCCAGATCCAGCAACCACCGTTGGATGTACAGTACGACCTTGGAGACGTCAAGATAAACTGTCGTGCCGTTGTAATCAACCTTGCCATGTGGGTTCGGGTTGGGCACAAAGTCATCTCAGATAAACAAAAGAATGCTGGATGTTTGTGGTCAGATGAGTTTATGGTTCACCCGCTTTCAGGAAAAATGGATGCCAGGTTTTGTGTGGATAAATGAGGAGGAGCATCAGTCTGGTCCCGGATGACGAGTGACAGAAACCAGCATCTGTGACGGGAAGGAGCCTCGGCAGGAACCGTGGCACGGCTGGCCTTCATACATGTGAAGGACTGGCTTGGAGACACTTGGCATTTCAAATGAATGAACAAATTGCAGATTCAAGTTTTTATTGCACTTCTCCAAATTAGGTTTGTAATTGCTTTGATCTGATTTTGATGGATTCCTGTTATGAGAGATTGTGCTTGGGCACTTACACAAGCAATTGTCTGATTCACTTCGGTCTGTTTTGACATTTATGTTCATAATTATTCTGTTTACATTCAGTTTTGATGGATCCTTTGCTGTCAACACAGTCGGCTCCGAAGGCTTGTCAGTAAATTGCCCACAGTGCTTTGGGTTCAGAATTTGTCCATGTCTTTCCATATACGCGTCAGATGGCTGCCCATCTCATTAGATCTCTTTATAGACCAAACACTTTCTATATTTATTTATTTTGAAGGTTGCTTTAAAGTTTCCCCAATAATACCAAGTTTCTTAGGTTGACATGACACCCAACATTACTCTCTTGCTCTGTACACTTTCTATTTATGAATTTTGACAGTTGTGCAACAAACAGCTCCTGGCACAGCGGGCCTGCTGCAGATGCCCTGCTTTCTATACCTAAACCTAATTTGACAGGAATGAATTTTTCAAACCGTGGGAGGAAAACAGTTACAGCCGAGGAGAGACTGAGAAGGAAGGAACGGGGAGGTGGGGGGACAGAGAGGGAGGGAGGGAGGGGGAGGTAACCTGTTGCTGAAGCTTGCAACGCGAGCGTAGGTATGGGTTTGCACTAAAGCGGTGTGGATAAGTGATTCGACTGATGGACTGCCTGTGCTTGATGCGAGCGCTGCTGGAGCAATGGGGGTGTAGAAATTGAGAGAGGTTTATTCAAGCGGCTCTTTTTAGAGCCGTGACTCATACTAGCACCATGCTGCATTGTGCACACAGCACAAACTTATTATTTTAGATCTCTGCCCCAAATAGCGTTTTTAACTGGATTGCAGTTTATTTTTGATTCATTAACCACTAAAATGACAAATACTAATTAGCTTACACGAGACTGGGCTTTTGTTGACTCCAGCAGAGCCAGTAATACAAAACAATATGTTGAATTTATAATCACCGGTTAACAAAGAGAGGATAACCTCTGTGTTACTTCAACAAACTAAAAATCTGAGTTCAGAAGTTATGTGTGGTTTGTTCTGTGATCTCAGAGCAGGTTGAGAGTTTCATTTTCACTTGATATTTGATGCCATAGAAAAAAATACACACTCTCCAGCCAGTGTATTAGGTATACCACATGTATCCTAATAAAGTAACTGAGGGGCAGAATTTATTTATTTCTTATTGATTTTAAATCGGGGCCAAACTTTTTGAAAGAAGGCTGCTGTATCATGTTTGCATCCTCTTCATCTGCTGTGCTATTCTTCACAGAGGCAGGTCATAGTTGAAAAATATGCAGTTTTAGGTTGTTTTTTCTTGTTGTTGTTGTTCTTTTCATGATATTTACAGTATATGTTTACATTCCTCTGTGTATTATGTCCTGACCTGAGCTACTATGTATCTTGGTGAGGACATTTGTGCAGAAGTAATTTCACATCTCACTATGTTCACACTTCATATTTTTAAGTCTCTAACCTTTTGGTATAGTTAAAAGAGGAGCAGACATCAGCAAGCTCGAAAAAGAAATCAGGGAACATTTTTTATATGTATATATTTGTATAAAACATCTATATGATCCTCCATTTGATGCGGGTAATTTCTACAGTAGCTGATGTCTCTGCTGCAAATATTGGGCAGCTGGCGGAACAAGGTGACCTTAACTTGCAGAGAGAGCAGTTAATTGCCTTTCATACATTCATGCTCCCGCTCTCTGAATAGATGCAGTGTTATAAGTTCAGTCCCAACCCTCATGCGGCGTATCAGGTCAGAACCTCACAAGGCGAGATTTGTAAAGCCGAAGCATCAGTGGAGGTTTGAGGATTCCTCCTGTTCAAATGTGCATTCGCTTCTGTGATGGTTGCTTTTACAGACACAGATATTATTATCAGAAAGCATCGAGCCATCTGGAGTGAGATTATTTTCTTTTATATACTTCTGTTGCAGTGTAATTTGTCAAAACAAGAGCTTTTCTAAGTTGTCCTCCCAGACCCCGTGAAATTAAATTTAGCTCCATTTAGTTCCAGAATTGCCTTACAGCAACAAGGTTCCCTCTTCAAGTACTCGCTCACATGGGTGTAGAAAAATCCCAAATAGATTCACAAAAAGTGCATCAATCTAACGACAGTTTTACCAGCACGTTTCGTGTGTAGTTGTCCCTCATCTGCCCACTAGCACCTTGAATTGACGTTGGCTCGCTATTTGCAGCAGTTGGAGATTAGTGCCTTTCCCAAGGAGACCTTGACATCGAGACAAATGGATCCGAGGATGAGCATACCCACCCAGAGGTTAATTGACAACCTGCTTTACATCTCCAAAGCTGCAGCCTCTGGAGGCCGCGGCAGATAAATGACAGATGGAACAATATGGATGTCTCAATAATCCCAAATGACGTTCTACTCATGAGTTAGCTACTGTGTCCCTGCAGTCTTCTTGCTGCAGATTTATCCACACTAAGTTTAGCTTTGAGTGCCTCTTCATTCACCCCCACTGTTGACCTGAACTCATCTAAAGCTGCGTTCAGGAGAGACCTCCATGTGTTTGAGTGTGCCATTGTCTGATACAAACACTTAATCACTCCGTGTCCCTCGTGTTCCCGCACATCTGCAGATGCCGCATGAGTGCATCTTTTAGGTACGGACGCCCGTGTGCTTTGCGCAGCAGTGGATCCGTGGGTGTTTGCAGCAGCAGATTGGATGCAGCAGAGTGTTTTTATTTTGTCCCCTGTGGTTGCCCGTCTCCTAATCAGAGCTGACATGGAATAGCATCCCTGCAGGGCGTCAGAAGAATGCCAGCACTCAAAACAATATCACTTCGGAGGATATATGGGGGGTTTTCAGATTCATGCTTTTCAACGGCGGTCTTTGCACAGAAGAGGAAATGTGAATGTGAAATGGTTTTTAGGAAGTTATGATAAAGTCACATGCAAAGGTTTGGGCACCCTTGGAGAGAATATTATTAGAGTTTTTTTAAATTAAAAAGCAAACATTTGCGTTCCTTTTGGTACTGGGCATGTTTGGTAAGTATCATAGCATGTCGATGCTTTTTTTAATCCAGCTCAGACTCTTTAGGTCTTGCTTGTTGATGTTGTTGACACATGGCTTTATTAAATTCTTTATCTTGAATCGTCTGTACTTCTAAGAGCTGTCCCCAGATTTTAAGATCCTTCGACCGGAGGACATTGAAAAGCACTCAAGTTTTGCCTTATGAGCAAGTTGGGTAAAGAAGTTTTGAGCATCATCAGGATCATTACCCCCTGGTGCAACATTGTTTTTCTGTTTTTGGTTTGTTTTATGGACAATGCTGCTGCTACTTCAGTTAACCCTCTCTTCCTTTAACAGTGGAAACTAGCCATAAAACAATGAATAGCTGGATATTGTCCACCACTTTTCTCCCAATGCATCTTTGCCATTGGAGCCAGTATGCAGAAGTTTAAATCCATCCACCCACACTCGTTTAGATGTAAGTCTGCAAAAACATAAGGTTCTGCAGGTAACGTGGTAATAAATTCTGATTCCTCCATCATATTTCTGCAGACGCTACTTCACAGTAGAACAGTGCAGCGCCACTCCATAGCCCGATCAATTGTCCTGAAGGCCTTTTCCTATTAAAACGTGGTCTTAGTTAGCTTTTTTTTTTTTTTTGAAATCACTCCTTCTCTTCAAATAGGATGGATAAGTGAGCTGAGAAAATTCTCCCTGAAAAAATGTCGTATTTTTCTGGAGTACAACTTGACCTTTATTTCTTAATTAAATTATGAAGTGAAGAAGAAGCTCACTGAAAATGGTTCGATATCTTTTTAAAGCTGTCTCCTTTTTGTGGGCATCAATTATTTTAATTGTCAGAGTGTGAGCCGGCCGCTTAAAAGGAGCTCATTGCCGATGGTTACTTGGACAAAGTTAGAGAAATCAGAGCAATTGCAAAGATTTGACATTTATAGCCTTTCCTAACGATGACTGTGAACAAGGCACGGGATCTGAGATCTTGGCTGTGTCAGATCTCTTTTTTCCCCCTCATGCTTGTGCATTTAATTTTCTTCCACCCTAACAAAATAAACAAACCATTTACTTTTTTTAAAAAAGTCTGTTTATTTCACTCAACCGTTAACAGACCATGCTGCTGTACTATTATCTATTTGTGAAAATCTTTTTTAAATAGCTATTTAACAGTTGAATTAGTTTGCTGTTTAAACTAATCAAAGAGTGGTCATTAGTCACCTGCAAGTGCACTTTTTTTTTATAACTATCCCCAACCATGGATATGCTAAGAGGTCCCATCCTGGATACGTATATGTGATTTATTTATTCATACCCCTTAGACAGTGCACAGTTTACTGTAACATTTGCTCTAATGGCATTATCTGAGACGAAGATGTGTGCATGTGGGTTGTTCTCAGGGTCATAACCAGAGGATCAGCCCCTGCTCCACCCTGACCAGCAGCACTGCCTCCCCACCAGCGGGCAGCCCATGCTCCACCCTTCCCCCTGCCATGCCCGGCCAGGCTGGCAACAAGGACTGTGCCTACGGTTCGGTCACCAGCCCCACCTCCACACTGGAGAGCAGAGACAGCGGGATTATCGGTGAGATTTGTGTGTGTTTGCAAACATGCGTGTATTTTAAATACACTCATCACAAACTGATCCTGCTCTCTGTTTTGGCAATAATCCCTCCCAAAAATCATGATTTTACTGAAACAAATTGATATTGTAAGGAATTAGACAATAAAAGGACCCAGTATTATTCAAATAGGTGTCAAAGTCTCATTAAAATGATTGATAAATGAAAGCTGATTTTTTTTTATGGTCACCAGTTGCAGCTTTCAGTGGTAATATGGTTTAAACAAGCATTGTGGTGCACCTATTTCAAAAAAAAAAAAAAAAGACAAAACTGGTATTAATTTCCCAGAACTGAACAAAGTGCAGTTTAAACCTGCGACCAGCCTCCGCCTGGTCTGTCATTGGTTTTTACTTTTCCTCCATCGTCAGACTGTACGACAAAGTAGGATTAGTGGCTTAGCTTCTTAGGTTTTTGGAGTCACGAAGCGGGTTCACCACAATAATGGCGCATATCGCCACGGGGACGTCCAGGTTTCCAGGATAAGTTGATGCTGCTTGTCTGAAGCTTAAGTTGTGGTTGGAGATCAGCAGGTGTAAAAGCATCAAGTGGAGGCTAATGCACTTAAAGCAAAAAATAAAAAAACGGATGCATGGACTGTGGGAGGATTTCCCAACACTCGTCACAGAGGAGGAACACGATGACATTGAATCAGTCAAGAAAGGTAAATGCATACAAGCTACAGCAAGTCTGCGGTTACAAAATACTGTTAATTTCCACAGTTGGAAACTTTGTGTAGAAATTTAAAGGAATGTAGATGGAATTTATGGGAATAAATTGGAAATTTGTAAAACCGCCGATTGTCCTGGAGCAGGGAACTTGTAACATCACTTGTAAATTATTTGAATAATTTCAGAATATTCTAATTACTTAGCCCACTATGCATCTTTGCACGGCATTAGTGGTTTGGGGTTTTTTTTGTTTTTTTCCAAGGTTATATTTTAACGTTATTCTGCTGACTTATTATATTTCCAAATTAACTTCATGAAAATAGTTTGGAAGCTTTCTAGAAAGTTGGGATTTTTCCACCAAAATGTGGACTACATTAAATGACAATAACACAATTGAATAAATGTTCAGAACAAAATGACTCTCATGCATGCATATACATGTGTGACTGTATTAGAAGCATCTGACACATTTCCTGCAGGAAGTGTGCAGCTCCAGATCTGCGTTTCTGATCTTTATTGTTAGTTAGGTAAGCAGATAATCAAAGCATCCCCTGAATATATCAGACCTGCTCTTCTGTTTTCTCAGTTGAAGGCAATTTGGGTTCATGATTATGTTGACATCAACTGCAGCATCATTTGAAAGACGATGGGAGCTCTAAAATGCTCCGTGATGTGAGGCATTTTGCAGATGTCAAAACAGGCGCCGTCATTGTTTCCAGGCAACAATGGCGAACACCTGCAGTTCGAGGAAAAACAACAAAACATCAACATAGTGTTGATTGGGAGCGACTGTGAGGGGACGTGAAAACCGACGAGTTGGTTTGGGTGGAGGCAGGTCACGGAGCCGGTGTCAGAAGTGTCCTAATAACTAGTTTGACGGTTTCTGTTGCAGCCACCCTGACCAGCTATTCTGAGAACATGGAGCGAGGCGGCAAGTACGGCGAGGGCTCGCGAGGGAACCTGAAGCTGTGGCAGTCTCAGAAATCAGGCATGGACTCGTTCCTGTACAGGGTGGATGAAAACATGACAGCGTCCACCTACAGCCTCAACAAAATCCCCGAGCGCAACCTGGAGAGCATGTCCTCCCATTCTGCCCACTCCATCCCTCTGTACCTCATGCCCCGCCCCAACTCTGTGGCTGGTGAGTGCCTTCCTCTTTCCCTCCTCCTGTGAAAGCATAAAACGGAGGTAATGGTTTGTGTGGGGAGTCAAAAAATAAGGTTATGTGAAAGTGAACCACCATGCAGGATTTTTTTTTTTTATGTTTTGCCAGAGTTCATTTTTGTGGCAAAATGATTTGAAACTGCTGGTGTTGAGCTGTCAGAAATGCTGGACCTTATTTTTGACTCCGTTTGTTTTCCTTTTCCTCTCCTTTCAACCCTCTGTACCTTACTTGTTTTCCTGTGATTTCGACCACGTTTCCATCATTGACGTGACTCCTTTGATCACGACGAAAAACTAAAACTATTCCCTCTGGGGTCCGCTGGCCGACCTGCATGACAAAGAGGCTCATGTCCCGCCACGGTGTGACCGTATGCAGCGTGCACGTCGCTATATTCAGACGTGAATGTGGTCAAGATGCATTCAGATCCGATTGGTCAGGACACACTCAGAGGCAGCCCCAAAGCTCCAGATCTGTCACTTTAATCACCTATACCCTGAACGGCCTTTTAATTGAACAAAACTTGGCAATAAAGCATGCACTATGGAAACAAATGTGTTACTTTTTTCCATTTTGTACTCAAGAAAGCAAAGCAGGTGTTGCTTTTCCAGACTGTCTGCAGAGGTTTGGTGCAGAGAATCTAAAAACCTCAGTTTGTTTTTCTGTAGTCAGCAGAAGTGCGACAATACTAAAATCTGCAGCATCATGAAGAAGTTTGCACTTCTTTCACGTCACCCGTACAACCCCTGAGCTTACTGACATTAACACTCCTAACACATGTTAATGTCTGATTGTGATATAGTCAAGTTCACTGAATGTCAGTCTTCCAGAAACACAGCTACACCTACTCTTAAGTGTATTTTTATCTTTATTATCGCTATGTTTCTGACTTTCTTCCATTTAGGTTGCTGTTTTCTTTATTGTTGTTATATCGTGAATCTTGTATCTACCATCTTGAATCGTCATCTACAAACCTCTCACATTCCTGGAGACTATAAGAAAAAAAACAAAACCTAAAGCTTACATTTTCCAAGTGCAGCATGAATCATCCCGTTTTAAGTCGCTTCGAGTCTAGTTTGAGGTTTGATTTTTTTTTTTTTTTTTCCCAGTCAGTTGTACTTTTGCAGTGCTGATGGGCATGTACAGGAATTTTAGGTAGCTGCAAACCCACAGTGACATTTTGTTAAGCTTTTTCAGCCCTGTGGTGCAGGTTGAAGCCACGGAGCCGTATAACAGTCTAGTAAACATACTGCGGCTGGAAAAACAACACATAGGATCAACTGGCGTTCATGTTTGCTGAAGGAGGTCTCGTTGATGTGTGTCTTTTGTTGTAAACCACGAACACGGCAAAAAGACTCCCTAGAAGTGAGTGTAAACATATCAGGAAAAATGTCAGTTTCATAACGCTGAGGAAGTCCTAATGGGCATGATTGTCCTATTGTTCGTGTCATCAGGGAGGCTGTTGCAGATGATGAGCTCCATTATGCACTTTTCCCACTCCCACTGGAAAATGAAGGGTTTGCATGTGCACATACACGCTCTTATGTATTTTGACTAAACACTGTAATATGCCTGACGAAGCCCGTCACTGCAGCTATGACCCTCTCTTTGTGCTGGTCATGTTCTGCTGTTTGACACTGCTGTCTGGCAGCGCAGCCACTCCGCCGGGCTCGGAGGTTCATCCTTGATCTCATCTCCGCCCTTCAAGACCCAGATCTTCAAAGGGGGACTAAGTGAGCTGGGAACGGCTGAGAATACATGCAAATAAAAGAAAGAGAACTGAAGTTGCAAATAGAGCAGCGAGGAAAATTTCCCGACGCGTTTGCGAGTCGTTTTTCGGGGTCAGGAACTCCATATTTCGGAGGGGGAGATGGATATGTGTGGAACGTGGAGTGAAAGGAGTTTCGTAATCTCTCTTTCTCACTCCATCTCTCCTCCACAAAGAATTATTAGATGATGCAGGAATGGGAGGCGAGCACAGGCTGAGGATTGGCTGGGCTCACACAGCAGTGGAACATCAAAGCCCCAGGCATTAACCGTTTCTATCCCCCAGAGTGACAGAGAGAGACTGGCTTTGATGTGTGGAGAGGGAGGGGGAGAGGAACAGAGAGAGAGCAGAAGGCGACCGGGGAGGAAAGTGAGGAGTGAGGGGGCTACTCTGTTACCTAATGAAGGCAGTGCGTTGGCAGAGCTCAAGATGGATATGGAGCAGGGAGAAACTAGGACCTGGCACTCTCTTTATTTTTTTTTCTTCTTTTAGCTGCCAATCCACATTTAAGTGTAGGGTTTTTTTTCATCTAAATCGTATGAAAGCAATGAAAGAGACCAGAAATATTCCCATACTGTTCTGAGATAAGAGGAGCATTATACCTAATGTTTTACATATATGATAAAGGACTTGCAGTTTACCAACAGTCCTTAAAAGCCTCGCGTGCAGACGACCAAGTTTCTCACGGCAGACATGTGGCAGCATGAGGAGCTCTGATGTCATTGATAGAATAAACACGTTCCATAAGCATCCTTTTAATCTGCTGGCAGCCGCTCTCTCCTCGTTAACCGGGATCTTTACCTTTATCAACCTGTCATAACGCTTTTTTTTTTTTTTTACCGCATATGTGTTTCCTTCTGCAACAAGTCAGTTTATCCACTGTGATATAAGTCTGTTAATTATAGCGAAATATCTCGCAGACACTTGCACGTCGGTGCTGACGATTGAGGAGAGCTGCAAGAATACTAATCAGTGCAAAACCCGGCTAACTGAGGCGGCTGCTGAATAACAAATAAAAACTTTCTGTTGATGCTCAGCTTTGACGTAACAGCCCGGAGCTGAGTCGTGGGTTTTCTTGTTTTTTTTTTTGCAGTAATTGTGAATTTCCTCACAGAGGTGAATGCCGCGGCTACATTTTACTAACGTTCCCTGAACTGCTCGTGCACAGGAAAATGATAGTATGGAAACCAAAACAACATTTTTGCTTAAATATGAGATCCAAACAAAATTAAACTCAGCTCCGTGAGTTCAGGTCCCCAGAAATGCACCTGCCAAGTGTGAAATAATCTGGTTAGTAATCTGCAGCCATTTCTGCATTTATTAATGAGAGTTTGATCCAGGATGGGTGTCTGCTGCTTTTTGGTAATAGTAGGGATGGAGAGAGCTAGGTGACGCCTCTGAAAAGCAGGCATATATTCCCGAAATGAAATTTAAACTGATATTTTAACATTAAAGACAGTCTTTTGGATCAAATGGCTCACTAAACTTAGTTGGCATTTTACTTACCAGCTTTCTTATTATTCATAAAAGATATTCTCTCAAACGCGACCTCTTTTACCAGTTTGTGAAGGGTTTCTTAAATGTGTTGCTTTCAAGAGCAAAAAAAAAAAAAAAGTCAACTGGAAGTCAAAATGAAATAAATTTAGTAAATAAACGCAAGTAGAAGAATGTAGTTTCTGCATAATATTGCCATTAATTGATGTATTAAATTTTGTAAATTTAAAAAAAGAAGTAAAACATTTTAAGTGGCTTTTCTTTCTCTGATTTTATTTTTTTCATTATTTATCTACCTGAGGACTGAAATCACCTCCTTCTCAGTGGGATAAGAGATGAACATTGAGGCCTGTAGAGCACAAGCAGCTACCTCGGATCTGAGATCACAAATCAGCTTACCAGCTGATATTGTGGCTGGTACCGGACTACAGTCCTGCTGTTGTTTGAGAGTGTGTATGTGTGTGTGTGTGTGTGTGTGTGTGTGTGTGTGTGTGTGTGTGTGTGTGTGTGTGTGTGTGTGTGTGTG
>JAOWBL010000011.1:9957151-9970436 GCA_028564865.1 Zenarchopterus dispar | reverse complement strand
TGTGTGTGTGTGTGTGTGTGTGTGTGCAGGCCATCTATCCTCTGAACAGGGAGTGTCTGATGTCTGACTCTCGCTGCCTAAAGCTTTCTGCTGCACAATCAGACTTTTTATGGGCACGGTCCATTCTCTCCCTGTTCCTTTCTCTTCTGCTTTCCGACTTTATTTCTGTTCACTCTGAATGTAATCTCAGCGCTCTGGCTCAGCAACTGTGAATGTGATCCCCGGCAGCCTGCTGCATTGCAGATAGGGATGACGAGCACACAGATTTGATTTCTCACGTTCAAACACAGTTGAAAGAAGGAGAGGGAAAAAAAAGAAGTACTCTCCAGCTCTGAAGCCCTGAGTCAGTCTCCCTCCGTTGGCTGTTTCTGCTTTCTAGCCCAGGTTGTGAAACCAGTGCAACCCCACCTCCCCACTCCCTTCGGGGCCCACATCCTCCAACATTCCCAGCTGCCATTTTCCCTCCATTCTGGGAAGCCTGCGTGGCTCGTGCACACATACTAACCACTTGACTAAACTGATGCAGACGGGAGCTGAGACCCAAGGCCAAAGTTCAGTGCTGAGCTTACACAGGTGGGGGTCCAGCTCTGTGGAGGATTACTGCTGCTCAGGGTCTTCAGAGTGACTGCAGGATGCCACTGAGAAGAAGCAAAGACTTCTGGTTCCAGGTTCTCTCCAAGTCACTGAATTTGAGTGGATCTTAAAACCTCGAAACCCTTACTGAAAGAATGTGAAAGGGGGAAAAAAAAGTGCCCCAGGCTCTGATTTTACTCGCTACAAGAAATAAACTATCGACATTCATCGCATTCGTTGGAAGTTTGTTATTGATATTGAAGGTTGAATCCACATCATTGAAACGTAAATTTTATTTTGGCAGCCGCATCCAGCTGTTGTGTCGACCATAATAACCACAACTGCAATCACCAAAGTAACCCAATCTGTGTTGGAGAAGAGAATAGGAAAGAAACAGAAAGATTTGAGACCAGCCCCAGGAAACCGTCATTTGTTTGAGAGAGAAAATAACAGCAAATTGTAAAATCATTCCTCAAGCTGCTTATCTATTAGAGTTCATAATCTGACGGCTGGTTTTTCTGTGCAAGCAGGAATTCTTCATGGCTTCTCAGGTGCTCTTGTCTACTTTTTATTTGTTTCCTTCATATAAAGTCTCTCAGATCATTTCGCTAAATATTTGTTTAAACCGGTTTAATCACCTGACTCGTGATGATTTGTTTTTCTCCCTTTGGACTTTATCGTAGCATTGTTGTGATGTTCCTGGAGTTCAGAAAATAACTCGGGCGGCGTTTTCATGGCTGCTAGGAAGAATGACTTCAGTTATTAAAGTCACGAAAAATAATCTTGTATTTCAAATGGCTTCAATCTGATTATGTTTTTAGTTCTCACTATATTATAATATATACGGGTACCTTCACATAACTAATTGCAATATCAGAGGGTTTTTTTCTTTGCCATAATTATTGTTAGTATTCAACTAGTTTTTAAAACAATTATTAAACTGATAACAAAAATAAAGAAAAATAAAAATCTAAATAACAGTATTCATATTTTATACCAATGCCATTGTCTAATGCATAAATTATATGACCAATATTGAACCATATTGGTCCATCTCTTATTAAAACTGAATAAACACACTGGAGATGACTTTTTTTTTTTTCACACCGAGATGATCTCGGTGTGTTTTTTCCATTTGAAGCATCTTGATCCATTCCTGTCACGTACCACCCAACTCTGGATGGTAGAGTCCCTGAACGCCCCTTGGATGTTTCCCCTCTCCCCTCCTGTCTGAACCGCGGGGGTTCAGGTGCGACAGGGTATCGCGTCTGTTATTCACACCCGCTGCCGCAGTCCAGTCCCACTTAGGATTCAGCGGTTCCCAGCATTGGCCCTGAAGACACAGTGTGGTGTGAACAATCGGCAGCCGGCGTCAGACGGCGTTCTCTGCATGAATAAGACATTTGTCTGCTGAGCTAATTAATCCTGAGAGGGGCCGGATGGCATCTGCCTCCGTGCCGCGTGACAGACGCAGAAAGGAGGGGAGTCTGAGGACAGAGGCGTGTTGGGCCGATTCCCTCTCTCCTGAAGCGGGAGCCCGACAGCCTCCTCAGGACACCAATATGAACTCTTGCCACCATCTTCTGCGTGTGCGCGCAGATTATAGGTGTGTTTACGTACGTACGGATGTGTGTTGTTGTGTTTTCTCTCTAAACCCTCCCGCTCTCTTCCATGCAACCAAACAGCTACGAGTTCGGCCCACCTGGAGGACCTGGCCTACCTGGATGAGCAGAGGCACACTCCGCTGCGCACCTCCCTGCGCATGCCGAGGCAGAGCACCACCTGCGGGCCGGGTCGCTCTGGACAGGACCTGAGAGGTGAGAGCAAACGCATTCGCTCATGCACAGTGGTGTCCAGAAAGCTGGAAATGAAAAGGCACACATACACCTTCGATTTATGAATGAAAAATACGGCGTTTGCAGCATTTTGGCGTAAAATTAACAGCAAACATTTGTTGCACAAACATCTCATGTCTGGTTTCTGTCTTCCTGCCTCTACTTTCACAGATAATAAACTCCAAAATGCAAATATAGCCTGAACCCTTCTGGGCTCAGGCTATAAATGAAGCAGCTGGGTCACGCTTTTGAACGGCAAAGCCAAAATAGTAAATTCATAATAGATTCTGAAAATAGGGGAGCTTTAATTTTGCAGAAGTGCAGTATGTAGATTCAGGAACTGCAGCAGAGCATTCAGGGCATTCACCCATCGCTGACTTGAATTTAAATGAAAAATAAAATGCGGGTTTGTTTGAGAACAGCCAGTTTCTTCACATAAAACACAGACGGAAGACTGTTTTATTCTGTTCTTCTCCACAAACAAAACGCCTCAAAGCGCGGTGATGGGCGAGTCGTACTTAAACTTTAAAAAGAGAGAGAGAGAGGGAGAATCTGTGGCGGTTAATTTGCAGTTTACAGTGTCTTTCAAATTCAAATGCCCTGCAACGCACCACCGAGCTCCCATAACAGAAGAGCTGTAGCTGCACAGTTGCCGGTGGACGCTGGATGCTGTCAGCTGTTGTGTGCAAAACAGATGAGTGCGAGAGAGGGAGGGAGTACACAAAGAGCCTTTTGTCAGACTGTGTCACCACAAAGATAAAAATTTGTCTCTGCTCAACGGTCAGAGTTCGTGGGCGCTTAACTGCACACTGTTCACGTCTAACGCCCGGAAAGCTCCTCCTCAGCCTTCTTACCGAATGGCTAAATGGCCTCATGTCACAGCATTACTCGTCCCGTCGCCCTTCTTCCACTGTCACTTAGCCAGTGACGAGCGCTGTAAACGGCAGCCCTTTGCCACCCAAGCGAGCACAAATATGCATCCCTGGTTGTTTTAAACACCTGTTAAGACCCCACTTAGAGGAGAGCGCGCTCAGCCGATGTGCGAGTCCCCAGCTTGAGGGCAGCTGGCTGCAGACAGATGCAGAGCAAAGGGGTGTGGGGTGGAAGGCGGGCACGGGAAGAGATGGACGCAAAAGCTGTTTAAATAAAAAGAAAAAAGAAACGGACAGAAGATGGAAGGGAAGAAGTAGTCCCTTTAACAGCCTCACTGGTACTGCCAAAGCCACTTGTTTCAACCTTCCTTCTCTAAGGGCAGTCGGGTGTGTTTACAAGCCGAACGGCCGCTTCCTAGCATGCTTTCTGCCTCCTCGGATCAGCGTCAGAGCCTCCCAGAGTGCACTGCTTCTGTGGATTCAGCAGGAGAGACAGAGAAGGAGACTGACTGAGACAAGACATAGAGGTGTTTTTTTTTTCTTTTTTCTTGCAAGGACAACTCCCAAATCTGTCACTTCAGGTTACTGAAAAAGTTTGAAGTCAAGCTCGGAAAACACTGACTAGATATTTTGACATAAACATTACAAGCCTCTTAATGTGTTTTGATCATGTTTCTAATATTTTTAGTATAACTAGTGTCTAGATTTCTCTTAAGTGGTCATGGCATCGCCCTGGATTTCTTTTTTTTTTTTTTCCAAATCTATCCCCGACTCCGAATGAAAACTTGTACTTGGAGATTGTACACCGTGTAACAGACGGAATCCCACGAGCTGTTCAGCACAAGCGGGATGCAGACATGCAGATGGGACAGACGAGAGGAGAAGAACGCGCTCTGTGATGCACCGGTCAGGAGGTGACCGACTGACTGTGTAGCTCTCTCTGCACTGGTTTTTGCCACCGAGGGCCCGAGCTGTGCTGCCGTCTCGAGGAGAGTGGGTCGGACCGTTCTGGACCTTCTTATGCGCCTGCCTACCTCTAAGATTTACCACCCACCTTAGCTATTCATCACAAACTCTCTTACACAAACATTTTCTCCTTCATTGATCTTTACTTTACCGCTCTGTTATTTTTCCTCTTTCTGTCCTCCCCCTTTCTCTCCCTCACTGTCTTTTTCTGCCTCTGCTCAGAGACAGAAACCCGAGTTTGCATCAGAGCCGACGGTTGCAGCTTTTGAAAATGAATTTTTCAAGTGATGAAGATATATTCATTCTTAGGTGGTTTTATTACTCCCCGACAGAGGTGAAAAATAGATAACTCTTCGACATTCAGTTGAGTGATGCAACTGATGAGACACTTGAGGCGTACGGCTTTTGAAATGAAGTATTTTTCTTACCTTGACGTGATCTCATAAGAATACCAAACAAACAATAAATTGATCCCACAAAAACATTGCAGTTGTGTGCGCACGGTTGGATATGGTTCACTCATCTATCATGTAGCTCCTTTTTGTTGCTCGACTGTAAAAATACAGTCAGTGTTTCCTTAAAGTAAACATATCACAAAAAAATAACAATAATAATCTTTTAAGCATGAGTGCTTATATCAAGAGTGACTATCAAATAAGACTCTGATAGGAAAAAAAATCATGTAACTTTGTTTGGGTCAAATTAACCTGAACAGATGTAATTCAATGAGAAATTCAGATCTGAAGTTTACTTTGACATCACACACTCGGATTAGAGGAGAATTATCCACTTTGTTGATTTTTGCATCTAATCAGCTTCACTTGATGATGCATTTACTGTAGATTAGCAATGAGAAACATAAAGTCAAAAAATGAAAAGAAAAGTGGCACACCCTGCAGACTAGTGAAATGCTGTAGAATCCTGTTGTTGTAGCTTCGTCTGCTGTTACAAGACCTGAATAGGATTCAAACTGTGTGGCTTAAAAAAGCAGATAGCACATGAACTGACAAAGTCACTTATCAGCTCCAGTATTAGAAAAGTGTTTCACTCGACCTCGTGACCCTCAACCATACTTCCCTAACCTCTCCCAGCGAGCAGGGCTGATCATCTTAAACCACTTTTCCCTCTCCTCTGTTCACTTCTCCTCTTCCTGTGCACCGGCTCTCTCTTCCTCCTCTGCTTTTCGCCGTCCTCCTCTCTTTTTCTGCCTCTCCAGGCTGCTCAGCCACCGTGAGTCATTCTCACCTGGTGAATAATTAAAAAGTCTCAGACTCTCCCTCCGACTGGCCATGGAGGGTTGGTGTTATAGAGGAGGAGGGGGAGGTGGAGTGATACCTCGCTCAGCGTCGCCTGAGGGGGAATGTTATGGGCAGGATTATGAGCAACTGCCAGCCATCCATCCGTCCCTCGCACACAAATCTGCTTTCACCAGCCTTGAAACAACTCCCTCAGCGAGCGTTTGCAACATGGCCGCCGTGTTTTCCTGGGGAAAAAAAAAAAAAACCTGGTACAATGGAGCAGCAGTGGCTTACGGTCATCAAGATTGGCACAAAAGTCTGACGCTTTAATGAAATAGCCAACATTTTTTGGTCAAAGTACCACTGAGACGAAGTAATAGAGCCTGTGTTTCAAATGTATTTTTTTCAGCGTTGTTTGTAGCCGTTGCTTTGAGGGAGTGGAGCAGGGATGCAACTCTTTTGACATCTGTCCTTGTGATGTCTAAAAGATGGGGAGGCTGGATAATTAGACGTGTGATGTCACAGTTCTCTCCAAATCTGAGTCCCTCACTGAATTAGGATGTGTTTTCGAGTTAGAAATAACTCCAGATACCTAAAATATGCTTTCCAATGCTGTTTTATTTTATTTTTTTTTTAGCACTTTAAAGTACCTTTAGGTGCTTTAATTATTGTTGTGGAAAAATCTGCTCCAATCGTCGGATAAGTGAGAAATGAAACTTGTTCAGAAAGAGTTGTCCTCTGTGAATTTCTTAAGTGCTGCAGCAGGAGAACAGGTGCAACAGAGACATCACCAACATCTGCAAAAGATGTCTCAACCTGGCAGTTTTACAAAGGCGTATTTAATAGTTTTGAGGGCCTCGTGCCCGAGGTGGTCTGATTCGACTTATCCAATCAGAAAGTGTATTTTCCGCATGATCTGCTCATGTAAAGGCACCTGGCACGTGTGTGTGTGTTTTGTAGAAAAACGTCCGCCTGATGAGGTCAGTTTGTGGTTCTCAGGAAACTTTGAAAGTGTATCATTCAAAGATATGTGGGTGGTTGGGCCAGGGTGCGCGATAATAACCTTGAGAATCCAGTTTGAGCCTGTCTTCTGCAGGCTCTAACAAAGAACAAAAGATGAGGAGGATGTGGTTGGAGCGGTTAATCTGTGCAAAGGTTATACCAGTACATGGTCAGACCACGCACGTCTTAAAAAACAATTAAGTGTACATTTGTATTATCATTATTTTGGAGGATGGTGCTCGACGGTTCAGGACTCAGTTGTATCAGCTCCACTTGGATGGGAGGAGCTTTACAGGCAGATTTGGCGTTCAGTCCCCCTCAGGATGGTTGGATTAGCTTCACTTAAAACAAAGTCGTTTCCTACTTCGGTGATCAATGGCGTGGGCAGCGTTGGGCGGTTTTTTTCATTTGCCATCACCAGCGTTGCATCAGGTCAACTCTTTCACAGGGAAACATCTCTCTGGAAGAATATTACATCAGTCCAGCATTGTTTTTCTGCTTCTTCTCCAACTGAACATGTTTGTGTTTGTTGAGGTAGCACTAAAGTAATCCTACCTGGGAATATGGATAAAAATGTTTTTTATTACACCGGGCTGCAGCTTAGTGCGGTGATACGCAGCGCCAGCCGTGCTCTCTGTATGAACGGCTTTTCACCCACTTCCACATTTCTCTATTTTGTACTTTTTGCTGACGGTGTCGTTCATTATCATTATATTTCCTTTCATTCTGCTCTTCTATCGGCATTCCTGCAAAGCACTCCTGCTTGCAGCAGCACTTTGAGATCATGTATGCAACAAGACTACATTAAGAGCGATATGAGCTCATTATATTACACAGAGATGCTCTTTATCAGCACACCAGAGTCATTTACAAAAGAAATGCAGGTCTGATGCACCCAATCTACGTCCCCTTGACGTATTTGCACTGTACCTGCACACAGTGTAGAAATTTATGCCAACCCACAAAAAAAAAGAAAAAAAAAAAGAAATCTGCACACTGTCACCATTTTATTCCATCAGAGATTGTATAGTAATATTTTCTACCTCTCTGACTCTGGGCATGCTTATTGCTGGTAGGCTGCAGAGTGTGAAATGAAGTGCTGCACCGACTATCATTTGACAGCGGTTTCTTTCTCAGTGTAAGGTTCAGAAAAAGAACCGAGACAAAGGCTGAAGCGAGAATATGATTGAGGCTTTCAGCAGTAACCCCAAATATGTGATCCGGCTTGTGCTGAAGTTGATTGCTCCAATTTGAAATGCGGCCAACTCTAACAACCTGCAATATGTACACAGTCAGGGATGGAGTCGATGTTGGGAGTCTCCCATCCCTGGGTCGAGTTACTACCTCAACTTTGATGGGGATTGATTGATTTTTGCTAGTCTATTGGAACCAATTAGATTCTCCCTAAAGTGAAAATATTCCCCGTGCATGGAAATCTGTTTGATGTTATTCAAAGGATTTCAGTTAGTAATCGACCCAGGTACTGGTGGTTCCTCATATTTCTGACATCATTGTTTGCTGTTATTACTACTGCAGCTGCTTCTGTTTTGTTTTTGTTGGATTTTTTTTTGGTTTTTTTTGGCTCGTTTTCTCCACTAAGCTGCGCCTTGACCTGTCCTCTGACATGCTGCACACTGCTGCCAGTTCCCATTCCTGTCCTCATTGGCTCTTCTTTCTCTCTCGTTGCTCTTCTCTCCCTCTGTCTGTCTTTCGCTTGCTGATCGCCTCAGCTTCCGCAAATAACAGCCATGCCTGGCAATCCCAATCACGTAAGTTACCCTTAACTTTCTCTTGCTGCACCAGGCAGCCCTTTCTGCACACCACTGCCCCGCTAGCCGACAAAACGCTTCACACGTCACAGCGCTCCAGTCAAGTGGCAGTCACTCTTTGCCTGCAAAGCGCTTGGATCATTTACGCGCAGCCCTCATCCCTGCTCAGGCCGACTCTCCGAATGCTGATGTAGCATTTACAGCGATGACACACCCAATGAAAAGAGAGCATGTTTTTACTGTCAGAGCTGGAGTCTCTTTAAAAGAAAAGACCCAGGAGATGAAACCCAGAAGCAGCAGACTAAATTTTACTCTGATTTTTATCACACAGCTTTAGAAGATTCATTTTATCCTCATTAGTCTTTAACGGTCCATATGTTCTGCTGAAAAGATGCCCAACCTCTGGAGGACTTTGGATTAATGACTCCCCCTAGTGATTAAAGGAAACATTTGGCAGTGGTTGTTTAGAGCAGAGATCCCCTTGACTTTAAAAAAAAAAAAAAAAGCTGTAAATGAACCAAAAATCATCCTGGTTGAGCTCTTCCATTACATTTCTGTCATTTATTTAATTGTAGTAAATCTCAGATTAAAGTAATGAAGATGGTGCCATTTGTACCAAAATTCTGCTCGATGTTAAAATTTTGTTTCTGTTTTATTTCCTCTCAGCGACTGCTGTTTATGGTGGTGTCGCACTCTGTAACTTTCCCTTCAAGTATTGACTGTATACCCATTTTTGAGATGCATTACGGCTAACAAAGAGGGATATTTTTGCAAATGTGGTTCTTAAGTTTAATTCCACTAAACCAGCTCTCCATTTTTCTGATCTCACAGTGCGCTTTGCACCCTATCGACCTCAAGATATCGCTCTGAAACCTCTGCTATTCGAGGTGCCCAGCATCACCATGGACTCGGTCTTCACGGGACGCGAGTGGCTCTTCCAAGAGATCGACGCCCACCTCAACAGCCCCAACGCCAGCACCAACCACGGCGTCGTGATTGTAGGCAACATCGGATTTGGCAAGACGGCGATCATCTCTCGCCTAGTGGCGCTCAGTTGCCACGGTACCCGTATGAGGCAGATTGCCTCTGACAGCCCTCAGGCCTCGCCCAAACGTAGGCAACCATTCACTGTAGATCCATAGTTATTTTTCTTCTTTTTTTTTCATTGATCACTAAAAAAAAGCTTTCGGAGTGATGAGAACATTTTCCTCCTCGTTTCCAGCTGAAAATTATAGGACTTCAGAGCTGCTCGACAAGCCTCTCTTTAGCTTTTGTTTTGAGAATAGCTGATTTCCTGAATGCGGCGCGTGCTGGAGTGACTTTTTCTGTCATGCGTGCAGATGGAGAGGGGCTCCCTCTCACCCAGCCCCAGCCCACGCACGGCACCCTGGGAGGAGGCAGCTGTCCTGGAACCCCTGAGATGAGGCGACGTCAGGAGGAAGCCATGAGGAGGCTGGCGTCTCAGGTGCACATGTGACTGCATATACACACACTTATCATCACGTCCTTATTTACTTTTAAGCCTCTGACTTACACAGAACACACCCTGAAGACTCACAAAATAATCTCAAAGCTTCTGTTTACTTTAATGTCATAGCTCACCGCTGTGGATTAAGGAGCTGCTTCTCCCAGCTTTTCTATTTTTAAGCCATTTATCAGTAAATTTCTGGTGAATGATATAAAATTTCTGCTTAAGGTTTGATTGCTTTGTTAAGCTTTTGTTAAGTTTCATTTACTCTTGTGCAACACACACACACACACATATATATATATATAATAAAATAAAAGTTTTTGCCAAAGCAGATTTCATAGACCTGAAGAAGAGTCTGCAACCAGTTACAGTTTTGTGTTTGTGTTGGTCATGACATTTCCAAGCCTCAGTCCATCTGTAATTGAAAAACCACAAGATAATCTTAAAAGTCTTCTTTGTGTCTTGAAGTGTCTCCGTGAGTGACACCACAGGTGGCAACATGGCCAATAACATGCTCTGTTAAAAATGCCTTTGAAACATACAAGCATGTATGACCGAGTATCTGTAAGATATGATAAAGTTAAAACTTTACCCGCAGGTGCTCACGCAGGACTTTGTCCTGAGTTGCTGGATTCAAAACAGGTGGAAATAATTTGGGCTTTTTAAAAAAAAAAAAAAAAAAAAAAAAATCTTTGAAACTGTGTCCACCTCTTTGTTGTCTTAATTCTGTTTGAATGTGCGGTGTTAAACTTCTGCTGCGTCTGCCACGTAAAGCTGCGGCGTGTGGCGCGTGGTGTCTGCCGTCGCGCCTCCACCCCCCTGTTTTCTGCCGCTCAGCCATCTGCATCTGCAGCCCCAACCTGATGCATTATGCAGACGTGTTTAAAAAAGAAAAAACAACTTTGCCAGGGAACCTTATGAAATATTTACACCTGCAGAAAGCCATTTCCCAGCCAAGCTATTAGATCTTGTTAACTCTATGTATTAATAATTGAACTGACTCCCTTTTTCACCCCTCTTGTTGTAAAACCCTTTATTCCATTGTGACCAAAAAAAAATTAGCATTCCGTTTTGATTAGTCACTTTTTTGTTTTTTCCATTTTCTTTTTATGTCCCTGTCCTCTGATCGCTGCCACTGCCTCTGAAAACTCAGACTCTTTGGGATCTTTTCATCCCCTGGAGCCCTTGGTCACACCTGCTGCCATCGTTTAGTTGGCTGATCGCTCGGAAAGCGTACCCGCACATTTACCAGTTTCTCCATCTTTTCACATCCGTGACTTTTTGCTCATTCGCACAATCATCTGTTTAATCATTCATCGGATGGAGCTTCAAGTACGTAGCTGTGAAATGTGACAGTTTAACACTTGACTCCTTCACGCCACAGTCATCTCACACATGCATGAGCTAATTCCGAGTCTCCTGGCAGCCGGAAGCTATGAATTATTAATAGCTAAAGCCATGCAGGGAAACTACACCTTTAATGTTTCATTATAGTACAGTCATTTTCCATGAAGTTGACTCAATCCCAATTAAGTTGTAGACACTTTAGTAAAGTGAGTTTGCACAAGCAGAGCCCTGAAAAAAGGTGTTATTGTAGACGTGCATCCTCCACCCAGCAGCGCTGCTGACACCGATCTTCCGTGGGTTCGTGCTACACCCAGAGGTTGGTCAAGGTTAGTAGAGCAGGAGAAGCAGCTGCGGTGACCTGGCTTCAACCTTCTCCCATTTCTCTGCCGCCCCCAGGTGGTGGCGTACCACTACTGCCAGGCCGATAACGCCTACACCTGCTTGGTGCCGGAGTTTGTGCACAACGTGGCGGCCCTCCTGTGCCGCTCGCCGCACCTCGTGGCCTACAGGGAGCAGCTGCTGAGGGAGCCACACCTGCAGAGCATCCTGAGTCTGCGCTCCTGCGTCCAGGACCCCCTGGCCTCCTTCAGGAAGGGGGTCCTCGAGCCCCTGGATGCACTTTACAAAGGTGATGCTTTTCAACGTTCTGGTAGGTCCCAGGTCAACGGGCAGCGGTGAAATGCAACTAGGGAGTCGTGCAGTCCACTTCTGAACCATTCCGAGCCTCTCGTGTTGTAACAAGTCTGTTATTTATTTCTGCCAAAATCCAGTCCAGACGAGTACCTTCTGCTTTTTTTTTTTTCTCTACTACATCTATTTAGCTGCAGTTTTAAAGACTAGATCAATTTTATTTGTGGAATGTTGCAAAAAAGATGTTAGAATATCTGATGAGAAGAAAATGTCATGGTCCCAACTTTATATAGCGTTTGGTGTATTCACTGGTTTCACATGTCTGTCCTTTCAAGATTTTGGCGTAAAAAAAATAGAACAACAGAACCTTTGATTCTTTAGAAAATGTCCATTATTAGACTGATAAACTGTAATATAGATGAGGCAGAATTTAAAAATAAAACTCCTGATCTCCACGTCTTCTGTATTTGCGCATGTTGTAAATGCTCTCTGTCTCCACTGCTAACTGTTTTACAGAGAGGAAGATCAACTCTGAAGAAGACTTCATCATCCTCATCGATGGCCTCAACGAAGCAGAATTCCACAAGCCAGACTACGGAGACACCATCGTGTCCTTCCTCACCAAAACCATCAGCAAGTTCCCTCCATGGCTGAAACTCGTGGTCACAGTCAGAACCACACTACAGGTAGTCTGTCCCTCTGAGGAATGGAAATCAGTTTCTCAGTGTCTTTGTTTTGCATTGACTGGAGGACATAGGCTGAAGGATTCAAGCTGTCTTGAGGACAGCTTTGCTGCCTTGGTCTCTGTTCTTTTTTTGAGTGTCAAAATAAAGACATGGAAATCTTAGCATTTAACTGAATACAGCCCACAAAGTCCAGAGTTTAACGGTTCTGACTCCGCAGGAGATTACCAACGCACTGCCGTTTCACCGCATCTCTCTGGACAGCCTGGAGGAGAACGACGCCATCGACCAGGACCTGCAGGGCTACATCCTGCACCGCATCCACAGCAGCCCGGAGATCCAGAACAACATCTCGCTCAATGGCAAGATGGACAACACCACCTTTGGCAAGCTCAGTGCCCACCTCAAGGCCCTGAGTCAAGGATCCTACCTGTACCTCAAACTTACCTTTGACCTCATTGAGAAGGGCTACCTTGTACTCAAAAGCTCCAGTTATAAGGTGTGCGTTTACTGCTTAGTTGGTGATGGTCTTCACGGGTTTGGTTTAGCCTGATGCATCTAAACCAGAGGATCTGGCTCTTTATTGGTGCTGTGAAAGCTGAAATGTACAGATGTGTGTGAAGGTGCCCTGCAGCTGGTTTCTGGGGTTTTTCCACTGATGTAGCTCACTTACAAGCAGAGTCAGCCATTGTAGCGTCAGTGACTTTGATATGCAGCTCATGTAGGTAATTAAGACTTAGAAACCATCTCAAAGCACCTGCTTACAGCTATTTCCCTCACGAATCATACATATTCACAGAGCTGAAAACTGAATATGTTTTCATGTTTTATTAAGGCTCTGCCTTCATTGAGCTGCTGCAGGAACAATACCTTACATTGATTCTTGTAATGATGCTTAA